>JACDNR010000854.1:0-42687 GCA_013421045.1 Propylea japonica | reverse complement strand
AACAATGTGAAAAACAATAGACGATTACAAATCGAAGTTGACGAGTTCTGAGTTGAAAAATGAATCTCTCTGCAAAAGAATTGGAATGACGTAAGGAGCAAATATGACGAACTTTTCTGCAAGTATTCAAAAATTTGTAAAATGAACAATCATCTTGAACAAAATATGGAAGACGCGCAAATATGATAACAAATATGGACAATCTAACTGAAAGTATACAAAAATCTACAGAAAACCTAACGGGGAGAACTACAATGTTGAATGAGAAAATCAAGTTTTTAAAGCAGAAGTATGAAGAAGAAAAACCCTATACTGATAAATTCTACATCCTACATAAAGTGAGTACAAATATATCCGTAGAACAACTGCTAACTTTTCAAATAAAGCATATTCTAGATGTGATGGTACAAAATAAAGATAGTGTTGAAATGGAAGAGTATGATGTACAGGGTAATCCACTGTTGGATTTCAAAAGACAGATCAAAGTAAATGAACAAATAATTGAAAATCTGCAGGCAAAGAACAGAAAATTTGCATCTATAGTAGAAATATATCAAGGAAAAACCTGACCCATTCTTTATAAATCATAATTCTAATATTCTGATTCTTAGCAAAACTAAAATAAAAGTTCGATTCAAAAAGATTGTTACTTCTTCAGTTAATATCACTCGCATCATGATTGTTGCATAAAAAATTGACCCCAAATACTAAATCCGCTGTCATTAGTGTATTCATTATACAGTAACTGGGTGACTCTTGTTAGTCTTGTAATTCATTACACTTACACACCATACTGCGCCCTCTGCAGTAAGAATCGTACGAGTGCTTTTGAAATTACACGGCGCATAAAATTAACACACATATGGAAATCTCAAATTTATTCTACAACTGAAGGTGTTCTCAATGATAATTATTTTTATCAGAATTATGCATGCATATGTTTATCCACTTTCAACGTTTTCTTCAATACAGATGTTTTTGACAGCAGGAATAAAAAAGATGAGATTATCAGATTTTGAATGTATTGGCTCCATTCTGAAATCAGTTGTTCTAGATCAATTCTTGATCGATAGTTTTTCTTTGGTTTGATTTTCTACACTCGATCGCTTGTGCCCAAGCGGTAGTTTGCGAGAAGAAGGGTGACATACACAAGAATTGCAGAAAGGTTAGGAGGAGTTTTCCCATACAATGTGTCCAGAATATTCAAGGCCCCGTGTCGCGGCAAGAGGCCCGCTCTTGCCTCAGCCCATCGAAAGGGCGTTTGGATTTTTGCGAGGAGCATATCCATTGTGAAGGCTGATTGGGAAAGAGTTCTCTTCACAGATGAGTCTTGATTCTGCCTCTACCATTGTGATCGACGTACCCTCGTATACAGACGTCCACATGAAAGATATGTTCAGTGCAATTTCCTGAATACTACTGGTTTCGGGAGATCGATTATGGTATGGGGTGGAAATTTTTTGACTGCTCCGCACAGACCTAGTGTCGTTGATAATGGAGCTATGAATGCTGATAGGTATACAAGGAACATTCTTGAAGAGCATTTGCCCCATACATTGGTGAAATTTCATTTTTATGGACGATAATGCCCGACCCCCATCGTGGGCGCATCGTTCAGGAGTACCTTGAAGAGGTTGAAGTCTCTCGAATGGAATGGCCAAAAAAAGTCCAGATCTCAATCCGATTGAGCAGGTTTGGGACAACCTCAATAGAGGATGAGAAGTTCAGAAATCATCCAGCTACTCTTATGACTTAGGAATCCAACTCAGAGAATCTGGGGAGGATAAGATCAGAACATTTTAAGATCACATTTTGAGTATGAACCGTCGTTGCCGAGCTGTAATTAACGCAAGGAGTGGAAAAACAAAGTATTAAATCACTTATCAGCATTCCAGTATTTTGAAATTTTTTATTTCTCCTCTTTCACATAAGATTCGGTGAAATCCTGAATTTTTCTTTCATTCAATGTGTCTTGTTTCGTTCGAAACCCTCCTGAGAGAACATAAAAATAAGTTATGAAGTCAATGTAGAGTTAATTTTCATTAAAATTGAGATTTTCAGAATGTGCGTTAAATTTTTTTGCGCAGTGTATTTTTAGTGGTAGGGATGATAAAAATAGTTGTATAAGGATTGAATAATGAAAGAGTGACCTTCTTAGTCGGCTTTAAGACGCCAATTTATTTACAGAAATGTCATCATTTACAAAACTGATGAAAATTCATTATTGATCTATACATTGGGCGTGTCAGCTGTTAAAATCCAGCACAGCCACTTTTAGCGAAACCACCCGAACTGCCCACTATATATAATAAAATGATAATAAACAAAACAAACACACTTTAGAATGATATAGATGTTTATATATACCGACCAAACAATGATATGGCAACAAAACACCTCTGCTATATAGAACAGACTAGTATTAAAGGACCAACAACACTCAGAGATAGCCGGAGAGGATTTCCTCCCCATTTTTCTTATAAGTGCTTGTTCTGTGCTGATTCCGACTCTTGAAATTGCAATCGATCGAAACAAAAATCACATTTAAATCTCTAGAAAAGATAAAAAATGTAGTCTTTTAATCTAACAAATGTATTTAATAAAACTTAAAATATTTTCTATATACATTTTGTTTTAATCATCAGCTCACTTAGGATAACCGTTATAGGAGGAAAAACTGGTGAGATAGATGTTAACACAAAAATTTAACAAAACGATGAGTTTTTATTCACTAACGGATGTGCAAATTGAACATGGATTAACTTCACTTGTGATCATTTGGTGAAAATAAAAGCTGCAAAGTCTTTTAGAAGTTATCTTACTCATAATAACATGAAGCATCAATATCGGAGATGTTGATATTACTGTATATTACTGCCATTTATCTACTACAATCTCACCAACTGAAACAAAGAATTGGATCAGCTTAGTCGCTCAGAAGTCCCTATCAAGGCATGAGAGCCCAAAACGAAAATTTATAACCTAGAATTTTGTCTTAGAATTGATGAAATATAAGTTTTTGATATAATTTTAGAAGATAAATGGGCTACTTATGCCTTCATAGAGAACTTGGTACTCTTTGGCAAAACCTAAATAAATAAGATAATAGGTTTGAAAGAAGACACTAATCCAAAGGTCAATTGTCCACATTACGCTAACCAATGAAGGGGTACATTACTTTTGCTCATGTTCTCCGATTGAGCTTTTTACAACCTTGGTGCTGCTACTTCAGCAACTGTGGAAGAAAAGATAACAATGAACATCAATACATCAACTTCATTCCAAAGAACGATACTTACATTAATGTTGAACACTAGAAGCTCACTCTGCCTAATGTGTAGTAGATTGATTAGTTAAGCCATATATGCTTTCTTTGAGGCGATTTGTTAATGCTCTACCACTTGGTCATACTGTGGCATCAGTTTTACTAACTACAATATATCTTCAAATCCAACCATTTAATATGTTTACATCAAATAGAAATTTCATTAAATGGTTAATTTACAGATACATATTTTATATCACAAATGAAAACAAATTCGCAACAAATTTCAAAACGTTTGTAACTTTATTGTTTTCTCAACACGGCCCAATACAAATATTTACATTTTTTCGCAGTAAAATATTTTACAAAAGGCTGAAATATGGAGGTATGTTCTACATTAAATATATCAATCACTAAATTACCTACAATGAAAATCATTTTCATAAATAGTTGGAATAGATAGAAAAAGATCCTAACCTTAGATTTTGGCACATAGCCAAAAATTATAACTACTTCAATGATGGCTTCTCCTCAATTACTATTTGGACGAAATATATATTATATTGAAAAATAAGTAGATAACCAAGAGTTCAAACAATAACCATCTTTGAAATAAAATTTAAAATCTTGAATTTAAATCAAACTTTTCTTTAGTTCTTTAATAATTTACCTGAATGAAAACCTCACATTTTACCAAAATTTCAGTTCGATAAAATAATCCAATTTTGGCAATTCCAGAAAATTCAATTATTCCATTCTAATATTATTTATTCTATACAAAAAATAAACTGCCATAAATAAATATTAAGACAATATTACTATTAAATGTACAGCCGTTCTCTTTAAAACCATTTTAGGCAAATGTACAACTTATGTATCTGCAGCAAATACTCCCTTATATTGAAAAGATTTCCATTGAAAATGATGGATTAAAAATAACTACGAAAAAATATTTCTTCCCTTTTGTCCAATTGTTCGACTTCAAAGCTAAGTTCACTAATTTAAAATTTTTTATTGGTTCTCTCGAGTTTAACTTACATTCCACTTGGCTGCTGGGATATGAATCTGATGTAAATAGATACACTGACTACTTTGAGACTAACACAAAACAAGACATTACTCAACAGGAATGAAAAAGAACAGTTAACTTGATTCCAACTTTACTTATAAAGTATAAGTACAAAAAACGCGTGAAATCTGATAATAAAATGATAATATCAAGATGGAAATGATGAGAGGGTCAAAATTTGCCCCTGTATGTCTTGTGTAAACTTAATAACTTTATGCTTCAACAGGTTATTTATAAGGATTTCTCCAGATGAACTGGCATATCGTTAGATGAAGTGAAAAATAATAAAACAAATATAAAGGAACAAATTGAAGCAATATTGAAATAAAACAGTGAATAAGAAAGTAGTCAATGGAACTATCTGTCATTCGAAAATCAATACCTATTTGGTATAAATATCTAGACATCAACAGGCTATATATTAATATAAAATATCAACTTCTTCATTAGGACTTAATGAAATAGTAAGCTAGTAAATTTAGAAGCAAATGTTCTGGAGAATGGTGTTTCAAAAACTTCACCAAATAACCCCGCAGAGCATTCTATTGCTCTAATATGTGTACTCGAAGGATTTGAACTACTTCACAAGCGTTTAGAAACAAATTTAAAAATATTTGAAGTCAGTCTTATTGTTTCTTGTTTTTCAAAGCCCTTGCAAATGATTCATCAGATCACCAACACGAAATTTCAAAAGACTAAAAATTCAAAGTAACCATTACAGCTTAACATTGTTATTATCCTTACAAAGTGGCAAATGTAGTTATCTCAAGTTTGAATACATTTCAAAGTTAGATTAATGATTGAAGTCATTTTTGAACATCGAAGTGAAAAGTGACATTTTCACTAAATTGATGTACAAATCCAACTAAAATCGAAAATGAAAAAAGATCCAAAAAAATTCGAATATTACATATTGTACTGAACGAAGTATATCATTATGAAGGCACTATTTCAATGAAAACGCGCACTACAAAAAAAATCCTCGATGTTGAAAGATGACCTGAGCAATTCCTAAATCCAGTTGGATATCGTAACACAGACAGACACACAGCGCAAAAACGCGTACCCTCGTTCAATGAGGTGGTTTTGTAAAATAATAGTCAGATCACACTTATGGGGCTCACAAGCAACAAACAAAGAACACAGCCCACATTAGTATAATCCAATGAACAGTGTAAATGGGATTCTCACCGTCAGTGATCTTTCTTGCGACAAACTTGAGCGTTTCATCAAGTAACACTACTGGAATTGAGAATTTCATGACCGTCAACCATTCTTCACCAGTCAGTGGGGTCACTTGGAATACAACCTGAATGGAGAAAAAAATTAATAAACTTCTCGAAGATACTTACGATTGAACAAAGAATGAAACACTACTTACTGATAAGACATCAACATATAGGATAACGAAGTGGAGTGTGAAAGAAAGTGCCATTGAGCCAACTAACCACCAGTTGGACCATGGGGGCATAGCAATGAGTGATTGATTTTCAGACAAACTAAAAAAAACACAATAAGAAAAAAATTACAACAAAACCATTAAACATGCCAATATACAGGTGTCCCCAAACTCGACGTCAACCCGGAACCGGTGAAAAGGCAAGTAATGCTGGTTCAGAAAAATACAAAAAAAATCTAAGTTGCATGATTTTAAAATAATGGGCATTTAAAAAAACAAGCAAAATTCCACACCCTGTTACAGTCTTTTCGCTCCAGTTGCCACAAATATCAACTTTTTCCAACGTTTTTTTTGCTGTGTAACTTTGAATAATGCTTGTCTAAACTGTAATCAAAATTTGGATACCAGCTACTCTAGGTTTCATAAAAATAGGGCTTGCTTCTCAAAAAAAAATTCAAAATAAACAATTGCCTAGTTTCAACTGACTGTAATGAAAAAAAAATGTACTACGCAAGTTTGGCATGTTTTGTCAAAAGTTGGCGCATTTAGTAAGGATTCCAAAATGGCATAATACTTGTTAAACTGTAGCTGCCGTAGTTCAAATTTATTTTCGATTGCCTCTGAATACACTTTTTCTCAAACTGCTTCCCAGTAAAAAAGTCCAATGGATTCAAGTTCGGTGAACGGGCCGGCCACCAGATTGACCAGAACGTCCGATCCATCTTCCGGGAAAAATGTTATATAAAAAAATTTGAGAGAAAATATTTTTCCTGATAAACTCTTGGAAATTTTTTTTTCGGTAACTTTTTTTCCCGGAAGATGGACGTTCTGGACCAATCTCGTGGCCAGCCCGTTCACCGGCCTTGAATCCATTGGACTTTTTTTTTACTGGGAAGCAGTTTAAGAAAAGTGTATTCAAAGGCAATCGAAAAAAATTTGAACTACGGCAGCTACAATTTAACAACTTTATACCATTTTGGAATCTTACTAAATGCGCCAACTTTTGACAAAACATGCCAAACTAACGTAGTACATTTTTTTCAATACAGTCAGTTGAAACTAGGCAAGTGTTTATTTTGATTTTTTTTCTGAGAAGCAAGCTCTATTTTTATGAAACCTGGAGCAGCTGGTATCCAAATTTTGATTACACTTTAGACAAGCATTATTCAAGGTTACACAGCAAAAAAAAAGTTGGAAAAAGTTGATATTGTGGCAACAGGAGCGAAAAGACTGTCACAGAGTTTGGAAATTTGCGTGTTTTTTTAAATGCCCATTATTTTAAAATCACGCAACTTAGATTTTTTTCATATTTTTCTGACAACCAGCATTACTTCCTTTTTCACCCGGTTCCGGGTTGACGTCGAGTTTTGGTACACCCTGTATAACAGCGTATATTAATGCAATTCATCATTTGCGAGAGTTGTTGGAGACTGTCAGCTCATGCTGATTTGGCAACACAGCATGAACAAACATCAGTCGAATCAACAGATGAAACTTCAATAATATCGACGCTTTAAACTAGCAAAAATGGAAACCCGTATTGGAATATCCATCAAAATTACCTGTTCATGGCGTTCAACATTTCAATTGTTACCAATACAGACAAGGCCATGGTCATGGGGTGAGGATCATTGAAGATCTTGCAGTCAATTCCTTTGAATTCGGGACCACCACTGATACATTGTAAATGATGAGTCTGGAAAAAATACATTATACACTCAAGGACAACAAAGTCGCAAGTTACTCACCAATTGGTAGTAGGAGATCTGTGGACCGTATGGAGAGTACATGAACCACCAGGCGGCAGCACCAACAGTAGCACACCGACATAACCTCCAATAGCCATGTATCTGAAGAACAACCAACCGGAAATAAGACCTTCGTCAGCCTTCCTTGGTGGTTTTGTCATGATGTCAAGATCTGGTGGATTGAAACCAAGAGCAGTAGCTGGCAAACCGTCAGTTACCAAGTTGACCCACAAGAGTTGTACGGGAATCAAGGCTTCTGGAAGACCGAGAGCGGCAGTTAAGAAGATGGAGACGACTTCACCATGTTTGAGGAAATCAAGTAACGGATGAACTGCTTCATGTTGTTGTAAATGGCACGTCCTTCCTCAACAGCAGCTACGATAGATGAGAAGTTATCATCAGCGAGTACCATCTCAGAGGCGGACTTGGCTACAGCAGTTCCGGAACCCATGGCAATACCAATTTCAGCCTTCTTCAAAGCAGGGGCATCATTTACACCATCACCAGTCTGTAAAGAGTTACTTAAAAAACTGCTAGTGAAGAGTGGAGTTTTACTTAGATAGTAGTGGTTGTCAGGTTATAATGAAGTCAATTTATAATTGCTTGTTATGGGCTCTTTATTGATAACCTTAGCTTTCACCCTCCTATTGTGGGCATCCTCAGAGGTCTGTGGGTTGAAAAAAGGAAATAAACGTTTAGAACCTGTATTGAAATTTTGGTAGGTTTCTCAGACTTACTCAATGTGAGCTCAACCCTTTGAGCTGTAGGCATATTCTAACCAACTGCAATAAAGTGTTGGTAATTTTACAATTTCTCATTTGATAACTTTCGCAAAGACGCTTTGTCAACACTTAAAAACAAGAAAACACTACAAAAATGCGGCCGCCGATGTGACATATAACCTATTCAAACGCAATGTCACATCGGCGGCCACATTTTTGTAGTGTTTTCTTGTTTTTAAGTGTTGACAAAGCGTCTTTGACGAAAGTTATCAAATGAGAAATTGTAAATTACAAACACTTTATTGCAGTTGGTTTAGAATATGCCTACAGCTCAAAGGGTTGAGCTCACATTGAGAAGTCTGAGAACCTACCAAAATTTCAATACAGGTTCCAAACGTTTATTTTCCTTTTTTCAACCCACAGACCTCTGAGGATGCCCCACAATAGGAATAACAACCAATTATAAATTGACTTCATTATAACCCACAACCATTACTATCTATCATAAAAAAATGGATAATAACAAAACAGGAGATTTACTTACCATAGCAGAAATTTCGTTCATGCTTTGCAAGTATTCAACGATCTTGGATTTGTGAGATGGTTCTACGCGAGAGAACAACCTGGCACGAGAACAAGCTGCCCTTTGCTCGGAAACTGGAAGATCGTCGAATTCACGTCCAGAGTATGACTTTCCAGTTGTATCTTCATCTTCAGTGAAAACACCAATCCTTCTGCAGATAGCTTCAGCGGTGGCCTTGTTGTCACCAGTGATGACAATGACACGGATACCAGCGGCACGGCACCTTACAATAGAATCGAAAACTTCTTTACGTGGGGGATCCAACATACCAACAACTCCAACAAAGGTAAGGTTAACTTCATAGGTGTAGAATTTGCTTGAGTCTCCAAGATCCATTTCATCGGGTTTCATTGGGTTATCACAGGTAGCCAAAGCAAGACAACGCAAGGTGTCGCGTCCAGTACCGTAGGCCTTTGTAGTTTCCAAGATTCTGTTCTTGAGGGCAGTGGTGAGAGGAACTTTCTGGGTACCAACACGGGCGTGTGTGCATCTGTCCAATACACCTTCTGGGGCAACCTTTGACGAAGAGTTTTGGTCCGTTTCCAAGCCTGGATGGTTTCAATGGCACACAGTAAGAAGACATAGATTTGCGATCTCTGGAGAATTCCAAAGTGAATTCCTTCTTCCATTTGGTTTCGATGTCTTGTCTGACGCAGATGGCCTTCTGGCGACGGTCTCCCGACTTGGTGACAGTGAAGGGGTTCATCTTTTCGGCGAGTACAATCAAAGCGTTTCAGTAGCTTCACCACCAACTTTCTCGAAAGCCTGTTTGAATTCGTTGAAATCAATGGAAGAGTCATTGCACATGATACAGATGGTTCCTAATTCTTGGAGTGAGTCGTAATCAGCGCATTTAACCTTTTGTCCCTTGAGGAAAACTTCTCCAATTGGTTCGTAAGTGGATCCGGTGATTTCGAATTCGTGGAAGCTGCTGCTGTCGTTTCCTTCAACCTTGTCGAAGATGAACATACGAGAAACGGACATTTGGTTGGTGGTCAAGGTACCGGTTTTATCTGAGCAGATGACGGATGTGCATCCCAAGGTTTCGACGGAAGGCAAGGACCTGACAATAGCGTTCTTCTTGGCCATACGACGGGTTCCCAAAGCAAGACAAGTTGTGATTACAGCTGGGAGACCTTCAGGGATGGCGGCGACGAGCCAAAGCTACGGCAATTTGAAGTAGTAGACGGCACCTTTGATCCATGATCCACCGTGAGCGGGATCGTTGAAGTGTCCAATGTTGATAGCCCATACAGCTACGCAGATAACAGAGATGACTTTGGACAATTGTTCACCGAATTCGTCGAGTTTTTGTTGGAGTGGAGTCTTGATTTCTTCAGTCTCAGACATTTCGGTACGGATTTTACCGATAGCTGTGTTCAACCTGTTCCCATGACGACACCTCTAGCTTTTCCTGCAGCAACGTTGGTACCGGAGAACAAGATGTTTTTCTTGTCCTGGTTGACGGCCCTTGTCTGGTACGGATCGGTATGTTTGATAACAGAAACGGATTCACCAGTCAAGATGGACTGATCGATACGAAGGGTGGTAGAGAAGATTTTGGTCAAACGGATATCGGCAGGGATCTTGTCACCAACGGATATCTCAACGATATCTCCTGGGACAATTTCTCTCGCCTGATCTTTTGGATACCTGATTTGTCCGCCCTGAGTACTTTACCCATCTCGGGTCGTACTCCTTGAGGGCTTCGATGGCAGATTCGGCATTTCTTTCCTGCAAAACGATTAAGGTCAATAACTGAACACATGAATCGGGAAAAAAATCAGGTTACCTGCCAGACTCCTACGACTGCGTTTTGCGATAAGAATAAGAAGAATAACAAAGGGTTCTACGAAGGCTGTGAAAGCACCTTCATGTTCCTCAAATAAAGCGAGGATCTGGAATAAAAAGAGAAATTCGTATATTATTACTGCTTCCAAATTCTGCACATAGCTAGAGCCTCTTCTACAGTCGGTTAGACTAACATTACGACAATTTTTGCAATGGGCGGCAAGATCAAAGGGTTTTTAAAATCGGATATCAAAGGAACCCACAATTTTTAATGAGATTATGGTTGAGTCTCTGCAACTTCAGAATGTTAACTGATTAGTATTCATGTCAATCTGGAAAATACGAATGAAACCTAAATTCTCTGGTTCTCCTGCATGGATATCATCAGAAAAATATTTCTATTACCGTTTATTCAATATTCTCACTGAAGCTCTCCTTGTAAGGACGAATACTTTTACGACACTAGCGTAAATGATGTTTATCTAATCGTTAATTTTTTCGTTCGTAACTAAACGAAAGTAAAGAAAATAAACTATCTTTATCGTCCATGCGGACGGACTTGAACTGTCACAGCTATTAATAAATGCGAAGTTTCAAATTACAGTGTATATTTTCGTGTTAACTTGACAAGTTAATAATAGATGCTTTCGTTTAAAACACAATTCCATCTGTCAAATAAGCTGGAAGACATTTAAGATAAATCGTTTCAGAGAAAAACACTTTACAGCAGTTAATTACAAGTTACACGCAAACAAGCATGTCACCTGTTATTTCCTTAATTAAATTAACGAGAAAATATTTCGAATTTCGTTATTTTCATTGGTAACATTTCGTTTCAGATATAAATAATTTATTAACTGCAATAAAACACGCTCGGAATGTACTTATTTTGATATACTTACCTGGCGTTTATTTTATGGTTTGTTGAATGTAGGTTCGGAATTAAATTTCGGTCATGAAAGTATTGAATGTGAGAACATCTCAAAGTTTCTTCCACATTTTATTCAATTTGATTAATTTTTCTTCATCATCAGTATGAAAAACTACTTCGGGAATAATGTTATCGCAGTAATTGTATGTAATAATTGAGGTTCATTAAAAATATTCGTAGGAAAATATGATTTCGAAGAAACTGAAGGAAACAGTGGAAAAATTTTTGCGATACAAATAAAGTAAGAATAACGTTAACATAATCTGATAATGTAATTGATTTTTATTTATACAATTATTTTTAAAGTTTAATGTGGAACCACTAAAATGCGTTTTTTAGTTCTCTAAAATGGAACATTTTTATGACGTTGCTAAGTGAAAGTGTGATGTGAACTAATTAGAATCGTTAATAGAACCAATGAAGGTCCTTGCGTATAGAGATAATGAACTCGTCCATTAATTGAGTGGATTAACGAAATTACAGGAAACATCTCTAACTCGAAATGTTTAGTTAAAGAGAAACCAGGACTGACAATACTGGGTTTAGATTCGAAATGAGTAAGATTTTCTTTCAGATCAAAAAAATATTAATTGATGAAACAGTTATACTTACAAATGAAATAATAGCGGCTAACAATAAAATCTTGACTAGAAGATCATCGAATTGTTCTAAAACTAATTGCCATATCGACTTTCCTGAAAAAAAAAAATATTAGATCAAAAAGATTACTACTTACAAAAGATTTATTATTATTATCAATGATTTGAATAGCAATAATATATTCGGTACCAGATAAGGCCACAGGAATTACAAAGACTTCCAATATAGTCCATGGGCCAGCGGCTGTTTTTCATAATGATTACTAACAATCTGAATATTTGTGAGAAGCTTCATTTTGACGACGCCCAACTTTTTCCTCTACGAAAATTCTCGATAGTGAGGGCTATACAGTATGTAGTCGTCAAAAGTGTTAAATGAGTGAATGTTCAAATTTTATTACTAACAGCTACTCTATAAATTAAATCTTGAAACAATTTTATTACACAATGAAAACAATAATTGTCCTACAAAAATGATGAGTCTATCAAAGTGGGGACACTTTGATAGACTCATCATAACTCCCAACATAAATCAACAACTAGGTCTAAAAAATTATTACTAACCGGCTGATTTTTTCACTGTTGCTTATCAAATATTTCCTTTGTGAACTGGTCACATTGTCCTACAAATTGAGCGGTACGTTTTTTCAGTCCTACGCGCGGAAATTGTCAATTGTTAATAATCATTTTTAATTGTGGGTTCTGTGATACAATTTCTGAGGTAGGACTGGAAAATCGTACTACTCAATTTGTAGGACAATGTGACCAGTTCATAAAGGAAATATTTGATAAGCAACAGTGAAAAAAACCAGCCGGTTAGTAATATTTTTTTAGACCTAGTTGTTGATATATGTTGGGAGTGAAGGACACTTTGATAGAATCATCATTTTTGTAGGACAATTATTGTTCTCAATTTGTAATAAATTGTTTCAAGATTTAATTTATAAAGTAGCTGTTAGTATAAAATTTGAACATTCATCATTTAACACTTTTGACGCTTCCATACTGTATAAGCGCTCACTATCGAGACTTTTCGTAGAGGAAAAAGTTGGGCGTCTCGTCAAAATGAAGCTACTCACAAATATTCAGATTGCTAATAATCATTGTGAAAAATAGGCCCATGGACTTATACCATCGCGCAAAATTACGATTGGCATATTTTGCTCAAGAAGCTAATTCGGGAAGTGCGCTTAAACCTGATTCCACACGTTACCAAAGGTATGACGAAACCGAAAAATGCCCATTCATAAAGCTCGAAATCGCCAGAAAGAATGCTGACGTCGCCATTACCGAGATTGAATTTATCTCTTTCTGCGCCAACGACGGCATTTTCCGCTCCGTATATTCGATATTAATTTAAACTTTGGAAAATCGCAGTGCAGCTGGGTACCTTGAAAATTTCGTTCGACTAGTCGGTAAATCACCTGGGAGATTAATTTTTTTTCGAGCAAGTTTATTTTGGTGAAATAATGAATGAGGGAAAATTATCGTGGGAGTTACTTCCTCAATACCTTTACTTAAAAATAAATTTCGTTTAATTAATTGCTATATTCATTCACACTTATATTGTAAACACCGCTATCTTGCTTTCGATTTCGCAGGTTTTCTTTCATAACAGATTATCTGTATGAAATATAGTTGGCTGAAATAACACTTTCAGTTCAATTTCAATATTATTATTATGAGAACTGGAATTGTTATGGCTGGGTTAACCTTCCGGAGAAGGAGAAAGCCAAGAGGGAAGAACACTGGCGGAATCTCCCAGGGATTATTATTTCGCTAAGTTCTTTCGGAACTTTGAAACAGCAAGATCCAAAAGATATCTGTAGGTACTGTGGGGGGGAGGAAGAACCCCACATTCAGCTAGTCACGGAATGCTTTGGCATTGCGAGCCTAAGGAGAGAATGTCTTGGGCGACAAACTTGTAAGAGTGAGGAACTAGCTTCGTTGAGGCCTTCACAGATATTAGATTTTATCAGATCTCGGAATGGAAGGCGAGCTGTGAGGTATGGTCCGAACAGCCTTGTAAGGAGCACAATAGACCTTAAGGTCGCAGTGAACTATAACCCCTTTTTAAACAAACTAGCCTTCTGGAAACTACGGCCATGTAGGTGTTTTGTTCTGTACCCTACTCATTCATTGGACGCAAAAAGGTCTTCAATGGCGTTGATAAAACCGACAACCTTCATAGGAGTCTGGACCGTTACCTCTTGAATATACAGAACTGGTTTCCCCATATACCAGCTCTGGACATTTGTATGCATGTGTACAGCTATTTCTGCTTCTGATCAAAATGCCTCAATTACACTCAGCCTTTTCTACTGCAGCTCGCGATGTCAGCGATGTCCCGAAATACTTCTGCGGCAGTATCGAAGCGGTAAGCGTTCACACTCGGCTGGAACATTTCCCTCGCGACCAAGTGTCGGCAACGACGGACAAAGAATTCCACTGCTACCTAGTTAAATTTAATCACTTACTGCTGTTCACGCTACCGGTCCTTTGACTTCCGTACGAAAAACCGCCAATTCAGGGAGCGTAGAGCAGTACGAGTGGCAATAGGAGGCAGCAGGGAAGTTTAGTGATTACATTCTAGCGCTGCCCACTTCCCTGCTCCCTTCCGTGGAAGTGAGCTGAGTGTAATCGGGGTGATGAAGCCATCAAATCCCATCTTTCTGACTTTCACATGCGGTTTGAATGATATTTGTACCGACAGTGCTTCGTCAGCAGTCCCACATCACACGAAGCTCAGCTCGTGACAGTTTCAGGAGCTTTCTGGTATAGGCAGGTGAAATCATCACGAGTTTTTTTGGACTTGGTAAGTCCAGAATGCATCTTCAGACGGTTATTCTAACTCCCATTGCTAGACCGTTGCGTTATCTTGATCTTTTTCAAGAACCAAAAAAGCTTAGGTCCAGAAGGTGTCAACCTTGATGCACTTTTTGGAAGTTTATCGGCTTTTTTAGTTTCCTTCAAGACAAAAATGTCCAACCATCTGTCAGCTGTCAGCTTTTCAATATGGCTGCTGGGAGCAAAGGTGTCGAACGTATTTCATTCACTAATTTGGAAGTGATTTACTGTTCTATTCTTTATATTTTCACTATTTTCCATTTAAGTTTATCTTTATATTTTCCTCGTTTTGTGATCAATAGTGGAAATAGCAGATCGTCAAAAGACCTAACTAGTTTATGGCAACTCCCAGCAGCCATCTTGAAAAAGGCGATCAGCTGTTCGTTGGAATGGTCTGTTCAAATCTTGAGGCCTTCGCAAACCTTAACTAGGGTTAATTTCAACAGTAACGAGAATCGATGAACCTATAACAAGTTTCATACTACTACGGCAAAAGTGCCTGAAATGTTCAGTTACGTAGCCGCCTGCCGAACAGACGGTCAGAGCACGAGCCTTCCTGGAAATCCCCATTTCTCTACCAACTCTGGCACATATTTGCGAAGCTCTTAATCTCCCCGGTTAATGAAAACTGGAACGATAAACCCTCGGGTTGAGATGCTGATCGTGCCGCATCTCTATCTCCGTCTCGTTCTAGGTGCCATAAATTACCAACCATTGAAGGTGGGCAAACCGCCCGCCCGTGTGATCTATATTTATATTATTGGGGACGCCGCTTTGTGGGCTCGTTTCCTGGCAGCATCGCGTTTAAATGGGCTTTGATTTTCGATAGTTCGGACTCAGATCAATAAAATAACATATAGTCCGTTCACGAAAGTTTGAGCGCATAGTAGGCGTTTGTTTATTTATCGGAAGTTGGCAGTATTTGCTGTCATAACGTGAAATAAAGTTAACGTTGCCGAATGTACCCGGCTTCGTCCGACGAGCTTGCGAGTTATCAGAGAACTCTTTGCAGTATTGACAACATTGCGTATCAATATGACAAGAAAATAAACCACATAACCGGAAATTTTAATATAAGCAGTGGAATATGCCAAATTTCCATGGCCAACCAATGACTCAACCTTTCGTGAACGGACTACAGATAGACCATGACAGATGTAAACAGGGGCAAAAATGAGGACGAGATCTCTGGTTTATCCTATAGCTCTCTATTTGCCCTGAATATCAAAGTCACTTCAGTTGCAAGTGAAGTGATTTTGACAAATAGAACATGACTTTTTTCAGATGATAATCAACGAAACGATAAGGTTTGAAAACAGAGTACCAAAGCAGAATATTGACTATAGATCGGAAGGAAATTCTCAAATCAAAAAAGGACTTCTTCATTACTAGCAGTGAAAACCCAGGATAATAATTCACTTTCTGCTATGTTCAGAAATAAATTGTAAACTTTTAACAAAATGTTAGGTTGTGCTATTGGTTGTGATGAACTGAAGTGATTACGGAAATTAAACTGATGTTGTCAGAAATCAACATCAGTTGGAAGTGATGCGCATCAGTTCAAAATCACACAGTAGGCGCTTTCTATTGAAGCTGCATCACCTCCAAGCTGATTCAAAATCAGATAATGCGCGTTCTATTTGACATTTGACAATGACAATTTGACATGTTGTGGATTTTGAACTGATGCGCATCACTTATTTCTGACAAAGATCAGTTTAATTTCCACAATCACTTCTGTTCATCATAACAAAAACATAACCTAACATGTTGGTAAAAGTTTACAATTTACTTCTGAACATAACAGAAAGTGAATAATTATACTTTGTTGATTGTCATCCGAAAAAGGCATGTTCTATTTGTCAAAATCACTTCACTTCCACTGGAGTGATTTCGGAAATTATTCAGGCAAATAGAAAGCCCAGGTAAGTGTATCCATCGATCTCTTTTTCATTATAAACATAAAAGGTGTCCTGATTTTTCGTGGAATCGAAGTGAACCTGCCGAATCTCTCCCTCTCGTCGCTTCAAAACGGGAATAAGAGGATACTAGGTGTTCTAATTGGTACACTTCCAAGAAATTCACAGGACGCCTTTCCGCCAAGTTCAGCTCCTCAATTTCAGTCCCCCAATCTCAATCAATAAAGAACATAGAGAGGCCCTGTCAGATATAAGCAGGGGCAAAAATGAGGAAAAGATCTCTATAGTCGTTCACGAAAATTTGAGCCGTGGGTTGGCCATGGAAATTTGGCTTCTTCACTGTGTATATCGAAATTTTTGGTTATGTTGTTTATTTTCTTGTCCGATTGATACGCAATGTTATCAATATTGTATAGAGTTCTCTGATAACTCGGAAGCTCGTCGGACGATGCCGGGTACATTCGGCAACGTTGACTTTATTTTACTTTATGACATCAAATACTGCCAACTTCAGATAAAAAACAAACGCCCACTATGCGATCAAACTTTCGTGCACGGACTAAATGTTCCCATCCTGCTTTTTATAAATATTAACTTACTTTGGGAATCCTTATATTTTCAAGATATTCCACCTCGTGAATTGTATAGCTATCATTATACGCTCGTTGCATAATATAGTATTATCGCTATTCAAGACCAATTCAAAATATTAATTACAGCGATAAAATCTACTTATGATGGATTTCATAGAACTTGATGTACTCTAAATGGCTTCAAAAATGAGCTCTCGTACCTGAGATGTTTGAAAGTAATGGTACGCTTTCAAATATAAAAACTGTAAGATCTGACTTGCGACAAATTCTGCAATAAAACAACTCAGATATTGCCCAGTTTGATTGGGTCAAGTTCATTTTATTGCCCCTTCATGTCGAATGTCGCTCACATATAATCCATTCACAAATGGTTGAGCCGTCGGTTGGCCATGGAAATTTGGCATATTCCACTGTGTATATTAAAATTTTAGGTTATGTTCTTCATTTTCTTGTCAGATTGATACGCAATGTTGTCAATAATGCATAGAGTTGTCTGACAACTCACAAGCTCGTCGGACGAAGCCGGGTACATTCGGCAACGTTGGCTTTATTTTACGTTATGACAGCAAATACTGCCAACTTCAGATAAATAAAGAAACGCCTACTATGTGCTCAACCTTTCGTGAACGGACTATAGTTTTTATGTAAAATAATGATTTGTAGGTTGAGTAGTGAAAATATTTCGAGATTAGAATAATAAAATTCAAATCCTGCTTTCAGATATTCATGCACAGCGGCCCTAACGGCAGAAACATGAAGTTTTCCGAATCTCAATTTAGTCAAATAATATCGCCATACTGTCTGAAAGTAAGGCGAAACAGTAAACCCACTTTTACTTTAAAAGATCTCAGTCGTACATTTCATAAATCCAAGTGATAAGAATTTTTCTTTCTGACAAAACAGAACACAAATTAAACAGAAAAAATTCCATCACATAAGTCAACTTTATCGGAGTTTTCGAAACCCAGCTTTTGATATTCGAAACCAATCACTTCTAGATACACTCCCAGAACAAAAAGAATCATATCAGCTCCTTTTGTCAAGTTCACTCACCTTCTTCAGCGGGAAGTTCTGAAACGAAAACAAAATATCAGTAATTATATAAACAAAATGGACGAAAATAAATAGAATTAAGACGGGAACGAACCCAGCTAAAAACCAGATTCTTATCCGAACAATAAATAAATATCCTTTGTTAACACACGTACAATCGCAGCCTTGACGTTTGACGTCACATTTAAGCGCCATAAAAAACGTCATCGGCCAGTATTGCGACTAATTTTTTTTGCGAAGAGAACGTCATTACTGGATGAATTTCATTCAGGAAAATCGAAGCGGTAGCAGAAATATGATATTCGGCCTTGCCTTCTCGATCGAGTGTAAAAAGGTGGCAGTTGGTCAATATTATTCAATAATTGCGTTTTGATGTACACAAATCAAGGTCCGCTTCATCGATGGAAAAATTTGATGGATTTCGTGAATAGTCATTCAAATGTACTATTTCTCTACATTTTAATTATGTTAAAATCTATTTCTTATTTGTATATGCTCCAAGGATAATGCTGGATTCGTAATGAGCTCAAAACTAGAAGAAAAATCGCACTGAACGATTACAAGAGACATCCACTACTTTCTTGTGAATTGTTCCGTATACGTGAGACACTGATTATCTTCGACAATCCCTTTAAAACTGTAGAATCCTACCGAACAATAAATCTTATTGTTAAATTGGGATTCGAGATGAGCTCAAAACTAGCAGGAGAATTTTAAAAGTGACATTTATTGACTTTTTAGCTCATTTCATTCTTCTAAATTGTTCCGTTTGTGACATATTTTCAATCAATGTATGTTAATTTGATATTAATCCGTAGTTAGCTCAAAACTAGAAGATAAATAGCAGACTCTGTCGAAGCTTTCATTTATTACATGTTTACTCAACTTCGTTCTTAGAATTGTTCCGTATTGGAAATTTCCTCAGTACGGAACAATTGCATAAATATCTATTTATGCAATTTATGATAAATATTTACTTAACACGCTAGCAAGATGAATAGAAAACCTATCAAAATTCTTCATTCTGCTAAATTGTTCCGCATTTGAGGGAAATATGGTTCAATTAAAGCTGAACAGTATTTGTACACAACTACACAAAGAGCTAATTGACAATATAAACGATTTAATAGTACTGAGCTCGAAATTAGCAGATGAAAGGCGAAATCTGTTCATGGTGATGTATTGGGTGTTGAATCAACTTCATTCTTCTAAATTGTTCCGTATAAGGAAACATTTTCTGTGTATAAAGAGTTAACAGACAACATCAGGGATGATTGTATAGTAAGGAGTTCGTAAAACCAGCAGATGAATCGCAAAATCTGTCACTGGTTAATTATTAGGTGTTAAGTCAACTTTATTCTTCTAAATTGTTCCGTATAAGGGAACATTTTCTGTGTATAAAGAGTTAATAGACAACATCGGGGATAATTGGATCGTAAAACCAACAGATGAATCGCAAAATCTGTCAATGATTATTATTTATTCGGAGTGAAGTCAACTTCATTCTTCTGAATTGTTCCGCATAAGGGAACATTTTCTGTGTATAAAGAGCTAATAGACAACATCAGGGATAATTGGATAGTAAGAAGCTCGTAAAACCAACACATGAATCGCAAAATCTGTCAATAGTTATTTATTCGGTGTTAAGTCAACTTTATTCTTCTAAAATGTTCCGTATAGAAGGAATAATCTTTGTTATTTCTACTTGTTAGATCAAAATGAGCTCGTAACCCTCGTCGTAACCTATAGCAGGCAATCCTAGAAATAACATAATACCTCGTTTATAGAAGATATAAAGATAATTCCAGTGTGCCAACCCTTTGATCGAATGCTATCACAGAATGGCATTTAAACGGATTCACTTTAAATATCAAAAGGTAGTTACAGGCACGTTGCAATTTAACAATCGGGTCATAATGACGTAAAATACGGATCTATTTCCGTCCTAACCTTTGACGAAGGGACCGAGCGGGAAAAGTTTTAATCATATTGCGGTTTGAACGGTTTTCATCTAGATAAAATATCAGCGGATTCGCCAACATGAAACGATGAACATTATTGTAGATTTGTGAATGTTATCATTCACAAGGGCGCAGCCAGGGGGGGGCCCGCGGGGCCCGGGCCCCCCCAAAATTTTTCTCCATGTAAATTTTTCTACCTGTATCTCTGTAGATACGGTTGAATTCAAGTACCTACATTTTCAATATTTTATTTAAAATAGCTAAATCGTATTCATGCATACAGCCAATTTTCTGAACCTAATTGATTTTGCTTTCCAGCAAAAACATAATGATTAATCTTTTGAAAATGAGACTAGGTACCATGCATTGTGCCAGGCGATAGAAGGCGATAAAATATGAATAAGGGTCCCAGGAATATATGTCCTAAACTGCTTCTTCTAAGAAATACAGGGTGTTAAAGTTTATTTTTTTATTTGGTGTTTTCTTAAATAACTTTGGACCAAGAGGTAAGAACTTAACAACATGTGATATGCGGGGGTTTTGTATACTTAATGCAAAATCCAAATATCCTATTAGTTCTTAGATAACTAATAGGGGGCGCCACATAATAATTCCTCCACAGTTAGATCAACCCTAGTTTAGTTCAAAAGAGGGGTTAGGGTTCAGAGACCTCAAGGTCTATTGTGTCCCCTTACAGAGCTGTTTTGGGCACACCCTTCACAGCTCGCCTTCCTGTTGCAGAGATCTAATGAAATCCAATATCTGCGAAGGCTTCAACGAAGCTAGTTCCTCACTCTTACAAGTTTCTCCTTAGGCTCGCAATGTCAAAGCATTCCGTGAATAGGTAAATGGGGGTTTCTTCCTCTTCCCCACAGAACCTACACTGGTCAGCCCTAACTTTTTTGCCTGCCATCTTCATTATTTTGTGTTTTTGATCAAGATTCTGATTTAATTCCTTCTGTTGGTTGTTATTGTAAGTAGGTTACTTTGGCGCTTCTGGACAATTTGCGTACATCATAAGTTTTCGAAGCATTTAACCGGAAACCGTTGGTCCTAACGACTTCATTAAAGTATATATTTTGAAGGAAAAAAGATAGAGGAATCGCTTTTTCTACTCCAGAATGACATACAGTGGGAGGCAAAATATTTAGGGTTGATTTAAATGTGGAATCCTATATGTGGCGTCCTCTATAAGTAATCTAAAAATGAGTAGGATATTTGGATCATACAAAACCCCCGCATTTTGTTCAATTCTCACCTTTGTCCAAAGTTTTTAAAAATCCAAATAAAAAAAATTTACTTTTACACCTTGTATTTCTTAAAGGAAGCAGTTTCCAACATATATTCATAGGACTATTGCGTGACACTATGCATGGTACTTTTTTCCTTGACACCCTGTATATTGGAACGGCATTTTAGTAAATAAATGATGAATTTGACATTTTTTATCAACCAGAAAGAGAAAGATAAAAATAACAGTATTTTTTTTGTTTTTTTCCCCCTGAATATTTGCATCGGGCCCCCCCCCAAACAAAAATTCTGGCTGCGCCACTGATCATTCAGCATACACGTAAAAAGCGTATTATTTATGTACATGTCAAGTGTGTTATGTTTTGTAGATAACATAATTATATAATTTATTGAAGGGAATTGATAAACGCTATGTTCCCCCTCAAAAAATAACTTTGTTTCGTCAGTTAGTTTAGGTTAGGTTGAAGACCTAACCTGTTTGCCATTTCAGTCTTTTGCGTCGATAAGGTCAAGTGCACTATAATTTCATAAAAATTTGGAGAACGATAAAATTCCTTTGATATATTCATTAATTTCAGGAAATATGACAATTTTATCCTGTATAATTACAGTTTTTCGGATTTTGGAGATTCTTCGAGTAACAACTTTACGGATGAAATTCAAGCTTGTGTGTTTCTTTAATTTTCGAAAAAAACGATCCAACAGACATTTAAGACCACTCTCGAGCTAAGAACAATGGGCACTTCCAGTGATTTCTAGAAAAAATAATTTAAGAAATAACGAACTCTCAGAAAACTCGTCATCGCTTTCCAAAGGCCGTATCTTGGAAGGGAAGTCGATTTCAAAAAAAAATTATCTGAACTACCCCTGCTTATTTTCATCGAGGAATCATCTCGTCCCTCGCATTTGTTATAGACATCCTATATACAGGGTGCCCCGGAAAATGTGGGGAATCCCAAGGATTTAGATAGAACATAAAAAAATAAGATGACAAGTTCCCATAATTTTTTTCCTAGCGGCCCTCCCTACGAAGATATGACCTCCTAAATGACGCCACTGGAAATTCATTTCAGTGGAATAAATTTCAATTACTTACTTCTTTCATTATTTTTTTTTTCGTAAACGGTTCATTTTATTGACACTGAACAAGAGTACCTTTTCTTTATAATATCTCTGAATCTTTTCTTCAGCTTAATGTTCAAGGTATCCAAATTTGTTTTTTTAGCACCTTATCATATAAGGGTGTTAAAAATGTAAGCATTAAAATGTGAAACCCAGTCCGCCCCTGGTAAACTGAACATCACTCTTTGAATGGGTAGTGGTAAGAAGTTATAAGGGTTGGTTTTTTCCGGACGTACGTAATAAATCCCGACCTCAAACTAAATCATTTCGGCGGCCAGAGAGACCGTTCTGAAACAGTTTCAAATACAACCCAGGCCTCGTATTCTGGACAAGTGATCTTTCAATGCGTATACGAACTCCATTTTGCGCGGTGTGCATTTTTGCAGGTTAAAGAAGGACTCGCGCAATGAAGTTCGTATACGCTTTGAAAGATCACTTGTCCAGAATACGAGGCCTGGCTGTGTGGTTCTAATCTAACCATTCCGCTAGTGTGGAAGTTGTGCGGAAATGTCTAAAAGTGTTCAAGTTTGAATAATGAACTTAAAATTATCAGTGAAGTCGGCCGCGACATTGCCGACTATAGAAACAAATTTTCTGTATCACGAATTTTTTTTTGCGGATTTACGGCTTACGTTATAGGGAAGTTCCACTGTATAACCACGAAATCTGCGTGGAACATAATTTCACGGGTTGAGATCTTCTGTCAATGCAGATCACAGAAAAAAGTATCACAAAGCCAAGGTCGCAGTTTACGCACTTGGACCAGAGCGAGGTGAATCAAGCTCGATCCCCTTGGTTGCCAAATTGGACAACATACCATCAACGTGTAACAATTTTAAGTGCCAGAAGGTGGTCGTATTGCATTTAACGATAAGTGTGTGTAGTTCGCGAGGATCTATTTTCTATGCGGACATCAACATTTATCGATATTTATAGTACTTATCGATGTACTCGTTTCGATACCACGTGATCTAGCAGCGTCTATATTACTACTACTAGTTATTCAGGTCATTGCAATTCTATCTGGCGTGAGTTTTATTTTAGAGAAAAGTAGGAAGCTTTGAAAATATTTGGAACATAATATTCAGTTCAGTCGAACAGTGTTATGAAAAAAAATCAAAAAACAGTTTTATTGTCTCCACTTCGAATGGATCCAACAAGTTTAAAAAGTGATGCCTGGAGACTATCAACAAATACTGTCTGAAAGGTTGAATAATAGAGGAGCAAATGATGAAAATAGACCAATTAACGTTTCATTAAATTCTCTATCAAGTTATCATAAGTTCTTCTTTTTTATTTTCAAATTTAATTATTAATTAAGCTCTGAAAGATTAAATATTAAAGAACCAGACTTGGTTTGCTCAACTCTCCTCTTTCGGATATCGAAGGGATTTCTAAGGACAATAGTGATTATTTATCAGTCTTCACTATAGGTTATGACACAGATATTCATAATTTCTATATTATCTATTGATGGTTGTTTCTGGATTCTTCAAAAGGCATTTGTAGAGAATGAATTTACCTATACAATGAGTTATCAATCATTCTTATCGGATGAACAGAGATCGCTTCATTTTCAACGAAAATGAAAAAAAATATTTTTCCAACTGCACCAAGTTTATTCGGAAAATTTCGAAAACGGTAGGTATTAGAGAAAAGTGTTTAATGGGGCATTTGTAGAGAATTTATTCACCTAAAAAGTTAGGTATTAATTATTCTCCTCAGATGAACAGAGACAGAGATTCATTTTCAACAAAAGATGAAAAAATTTATTTTCCATCTGCTACCAAGTTCATTCGAAAAATTTCGAAAACGGTTAGGTTATAAATAATGTGGTCAAAGGGCATTTGTAGAGTATTGAATTACCTATACAATGAGGTATCAACCATTTCAATCGGATGAACAGAGACCGACTTAGTTCCAACGAAAGATGAAAAGAATGTATTTTTTCATTTGCTATCAAGTTTATTCGAAAATTTTCGAAAACAGTAGGTAATAGGAGAAAGTATTCAGTGGGGCATTTGTAGAGAAGTAATTTATCTATAAAATGAGGTATCAATCATTCTAATCGGATGAACAGAGTCCGATTTATTTTCAACACAACATTTTTTCTTCCGCTACAATATAACAAAAGAATCGAGTAATAGTCAAGCAAACGAGACAGTATCAGCCGCCTAAATATTTGCCAATCGGACATGACACCGAATATGACATTATACGATGAATGTGTACTTCTAATGTAAAATATTTCCTTAATTATTTCCCTGGCACGCAGAGTGTTTCAACAATTTCACTCCTAGATAGCGAACATTCTTTCAAAGTTTCAAGACATGATCGATGAATTATCGAGAGAAATATCAGGAAGAAGTTCGCCTAAACTTTAGGTATGAGTTTATATCTTGGAAATATTTATCTTATAACGGTTTAAATTATGTGAAATTTAAGCTAAAACTATTTTCATAACAGAGTTGCTAGTTGGCATCGTTCGGCTAGCTTATTTCGGTGATTTCAACAATTTTTTATCGAAAACCAGACTACGAAACAAAAACGGAAAATTGCTATAGATTTCTCAGAGATCATTGTTAATAGTTATTTAATCAACTAGTTACTAGGTTATTACAGACAGCTTCTAATGGTCAAGATATTAATAAGATTATTAATAGTTCGAGACCATTACTCGCTCGATTAATAACCGAGTTGATTACAAGATTTTTCCGACGATCTCAATTTCAATTGTGTATAAATTCTTGATTGAAATGCATTTCCATTTTGCACAGGACTTACATTTGACATAATAAAATTTCTATGTATCTATGTTCCAGTTGAGTTTTGACATTTCTCGTAGTGCTTCTGAATATTTTGTGAACAGTCGCCATGAGGATTGCACATTAAAAAAAGCTAAATTGAGCATTAAATGGGTCATTATTGATCAAAATCCCTTTTTATTTCGAGGTCAGCGGAAAAACCAATTTTTTCTGCAAAACACTGAGAATGCTTATTTTCAAAGTTTGGTATTCCTTTGCTATTTAGTTTGCGATCGATTAGCATAAAACTGAACAATAAAATTCGGAATCATTGAACTTTATTTCATGAGGGTCCCAAATAACCTTAGGTTCCTCGAAAATTATTCAGGGAACTAGAATGTGTTTACAAAGTGTCGCTAATATAAGCGGCATTGTCTGCATAGGATTATACTTATCAGACTATTACCAGGGTCTAGTAGTCCACAATTCACGCGTCAGGATTATAAACAGTGTATAGACAATAAGAAGATAACACCCCTGATCAAACAGTAGCACCGAATGGAATGTTTAGCCGTTCAATGAGAACAAATTCCAAGACAAATTAGTATCATCGAATAATCATAGAATATTAATTGTCCGAGGGTTATTCCCAAAACTTTTTCTCGCATATTTCATGTTTCTACTTTATAATTAGATACAGAGGAACTTTTCCTATAACGAACGTCTGTATAACGAATTTCGTACAAGACATTGCACCGTGAATCCAAATTCCATGTTAAACACACCCTCTAAAACGAAGTAAATTCTTCTTCAACGAAATATTCAAAGAACATCCCTATTTAAATGGGTAGCGGTAAGAAGGTATAAGGGTAGGTTTTTTCCGAAAATTTTCCGAACGTACGTAATAAATCCCAACCTTAAACTAAATATTACAGCGGGCAGAGAGATTCTTCTGAAACAGTTTAAATACACCCTGGCTATTGGTTTCAACTAACTGTTACGCTAGTGTGAAAGTTGTGCAAAATGTCTAAAGGAAGTGCCTAAGTTTGAATGATAAACTTAAATTCATCAGTGAAGTCGACCGTAACATTTCCGACTATAGAAACAAATTTTCTGTATAACGAAATTTCTTTATATTGAATTTTTTTGCGGATTAAGCGCTTTCGTATAGAGAAGTTTCACTGTATATGTTGATAATACAGTCATCTATTATCTGTCATTGAGTGATACAGAAAACTGTTGTCATCAATGTATGCTGTGATTCAACTTTCAACCAATGGCATGAATGCTAACGCCTACGTCACACTCAACCGCCAATTCTGATCGTTGAGATTTCTAAAAAATTGCTATGATGTCCTCAATATTTTTTTTCTCGAAAACCAACTACGAAACAAAAGATCGCTTTGATTTTCTAGGGATATATTTCTAAAATGAAATCACTGGAAATACCCAACCAAAAAAATATATAACTCTTTACAGAAATCTCATTCTACCACTCGTTGAAGATTTCTTGGGATCCACTGAAGGTATTCCTCAAGGGTCAGTTTGGTCCCGCAGTGTCTTAGGAAAAAACTATTGGATACTGTAATTTTTACGCAATTGTATAAGAATCTGGTTTCTTATTCTATATTTTCTACTGATTTTTTTAAGAGTTTTTTGAGAATGTGACTTACCATTTGGGCCATATTTTTGTTGGTTCCTTTTTACTTGATCTAATGTAAGTCCCCGTTCTGGATCAGCATTGAAGTAATTTAACACTTCATCTACCGATTTAGTGTGTGCGTCCTCCATGGCGTTGGTTATTCAACCCTATAAAGATAATCATACATTGAATATTTTTTTTATCCGATCGATGTATCAAGAAGACATGGAAAAGTGTGATAACCGTCGGAGTCTTATTCATCTGGATCTCATTTGTTTAGAAGCTCAAGTTTTTCATCTAATTTTCAAAAAGATTATAATTTTCCACTTCAATACCATTTCAACTGTCTGACAACAGCGTACCCATTTAAATAGAATATTTCCTCTACTTCTACATTTTAGGCAAATTTTTCTCGTAATTGGTCATATATAAATCTATTAAAAACAACTGAAAACGATTCAATTCACGATTAAAATATAATAGTTATTTAATCAACTAGGTTATTAAAGACAGCGACTAATGGTCAAGATATTTTAACCATAGATATTTTTAATAGTTCGAGACCATTAGTCGCTCGATTAATAACGAGTTGATTAAAGATTTTTCCGACGATCTCAATATGAATTGTGTATGAATTCTTGATTGAAATACATTCTCATCTGCACAGGACATACATTTGTCATAATGAAATTTCTATGTACCTATCTATGTTCCAGTAGAGTTTTGACATTTCTCGTAATGCTTCTGAATACTTTGCGAACGGTTGCTATGAGGATTGCACATTAAATAGCAAAAAATTGAGCATTAAAATGGGTCATAATGATCAATTTCTTACACATTAAAATCACCTTTTATTTCGGGGTCGGCGGAAAAAGTACTTTATTCCATTGAAAAACGTTTATTTTCAGCAGCAAGCAAAAAATTCAAACGCTTGTCATAGAAAAGTCTGGCTGGGGCCAATTCAAAATATACATGTCTATGGTCTAGACAAAGTGTCTATGGTCTAGACAGAGTACGGCCAAATACTTTTCTGTGAGATTCATAATTTCTTATTATCTGTTTTGTACGCACAGCCATAAATCATAAAAAAATCGGCAAGTTTGAGCTGTGGGAGATGAGCAAATGATGCGAACTAGCCTTTATTCTTTGTTGTTGCCTTGCCATTGTCACTTAATTTATGAGTGACAGATTAACGATCATCCCTTTTGTATTGCTAGAGCGAAAGATTCCCTCTTCTATAACCATTATAGAAGAGGGAATCTTAAATACACTAATCTTGACTTAAAAATCATTACCATTACTGCCGTTATAAATTATATAACGGGTATGACACCAAAATAACTGTTAAATCCTTACCGGCTATAGAAACAATGTAATGAAATAAACTATTCATAGAATCTTTGATACAACAAACAGCTGACTATAACATTCCCTTACACTAATGAAAAGCAGGTAGCAAAATGTTTAATTTCGATTACCTCAAAAATTCTTATAAGAATATGGCTAGGCGAGTTGAATTTTTGAATTGCATACCTATTTCATTTCAGAATTGTAGAATTGGACTCAGAGTGAATGAATTTTTTTCACAAGAATTTGGACCATATTTTCAAACATTCGTGGGCAAGTAACTGATACGAATTGTAAGTGTTTTATTGAAATATTATCTCATATGGTTCGCCTGATCGGAAATTCCGCAAATAATGGCATAGTTCCTCCTTCAATATTCCTCAATTTCTTGCGAAATGTAGGATAACTTAACTAGTGATATGCTGAATTAATTTATAATGAAAATGCTTTCAAATCATTCCAATGTAACATACTCACCGAAGCAAAAAGTAAATTGGCATAAACGTGTTAAAAAAGTTTTGTTAATCCAATATACCTTAAAATTGCAATGATCACACAGGAAAATTCAAGCAGAATCTCGATTCGCTAACACTATCACACGATGCAGTTTTATTACCGAACGAAAGGAAAAGGTGTACACATTTTTCACAGGGCAATTAAGTATTTTTTGAGCTTTTTCTACGTTTATTCCCGAACTATAGACCTGGTCATTAGATTCTAACTTTTATGTCAACGAACGGAAACTCGGCTGTCTTGTCTCCCAAACGACAGACCATCGAGAACAAGCCACGTTAGACCTTAGTTTGAGCTACGTTGCCAAGTTGTATTCTTATCCGAGCACTCCCTGCGGACATGGTCGAAAGAGAAAAAGTTCTGTACTTGAGGAATTAAGGATTTCATTGGCATTTCATTTTTGCTTTACGCTTGAAGCTGACGTATTTTAGTTTCCAGTTCATTCAAAATTCTGCACACACTGGTTTCTACTCACTCGAAAGAGAAATATTCTCTATAAGGATCACATTAGCATAACATTGCTAATCGATGAAACCATTATCAATTGAAAAAGCATTCTATAAAACTATTTCATCTCTACAAATTCCCAAGTATAAAGTACTCAAATAAACAATTATTGTAAGACTGCCGTTGTGATAATTCACTGAAAATTATGAAAAAAAGATAACATAGGCAACATGCCATTTGATAATGATGACAGGCAGTTTTGTCTACACATCGCGTATCTCCGTTCAATCTTATCAGAAAATATTCCTACTTGGTTTTTCGGTTTCCAGAGAAAATTGAGCATTGCGATAAGAAGTTATCTTCGTGTTATTAGGTAAAGTATTTCAGGATCGTCATTTTAACGATAACGAAAATTTCAAGATTCCCGCATACTCTGGTGCCGGTAAAGCAGGAGGAAACTGAAAATCTAAGATGGTTGATTTCTGATTGGCCGTTAGTTGACCACCGTAAATGACAATCACCTTTACAACATTAAACATATTTGTTTTTAGTTTCTACTGTAATAACTTCAACTATTTATCTGATTTCCTCTTTTATTTCCAATCGTGAATGAATAGTGTTTGAAATTATTGTGAAAAAAATTGTTCTATCTTAACCTTTTAGGGAGAATTGTTATTGTTGGATTTCATGTGCGTGAAAATTTTTGAAGATTTATAGCAAAAAATGTTTCAACTCCTTGTTTTATTCATGTCATAGAAGAAAATGTTGTTTACAGTGGTATGTTGCTGTCTGTGTGTGATATAGTTGAAAGTCCTATAGTCAAGATTATTTTTATCCAGAATAACGATGAGACGCAAAAATAAATGTAGTCACTTAATATATGAATATATTTCCTCTTAAATAAAACATTAAAGAAATCGAAATATATAAATGCGTCAGTCAGTGCAAAAGTTGTTTTATTTAGAACCTGCAAATAACTTGTAGTATCCAAATATCCCGGTTTTTGGGCACTATGCCAATTCACTAACGGACGATTTTAGCACATGGGACTCTTAGCGACCGTATTTTTTAATTGTTTGGCAGCCAAATTCAGCGTGAAATGATCGGAGACATCTCTAAATGAAAAATATTCGGATGAAATTTCAGCAGCGCAAAATTTTATCATTGGCGTTACATAACAATGCGAATATTTTTGGCATAACCGGCGAGCCAAGATTCATAAGATTTTATCAGCATCGAAGCGAACCAAAATTCGTAAATTCGTATTATACTAAATGGTAACAACACATTTCATGAAACTGTGATGTTTCAGTGCAATCTGGAAGAGTTTCAGTGGAAATTAATTGAACAATGGCAAAAACAAAAGTAAAAGCCATAAAGCGAAAAACTTGGAATCCTTAATACATCGAATTATTCAAGAAGAGATTGTTGTGTTTGTTATGAATTACAATTTATCTTCTTATTACCTATTTATTTTATGTCAATATTCTACTATATTTCTTCATTTATCGCTCAAATATTTCAAGTGTCGCTTTAATTTGCATATGATTAATCATCACTAATATACATAACAGTAATAATTTAAGTTCAAATCCTCTGATACCTAAGTACAGTTTACTGCAATATGGAATTAGTTTATTTCAAAATTTAAAACTTTTTCTTTTATTCAAGATTAATATGAAATATTTCAGAAACTATGCAGCAGATCATCAGATCAAAAATTTCAGAATTGATGTTTTCTGTTTGCAATGATGATATATTAAAACGAAAAATGAATAATCTTGTAATAAGTTATGCTGCACCAAGACATTCACTAGCAAGGTTTAAATCAAAAACAAAGCATAAACTGATTTTCTCCACAAATCTAGAGTTTGGGTTTAAAATGCAATATGAAACAAATGGCACTTGAAGCAATTGATTGACTCTACAAATGAGTTAAGGAAAGATGTCACAGAACGATTCTGGCAAAAGATATTTTCGTATATACTAAACTCGCTAAGAACATGCTACAATTTGTCACAGAGCCTTTAGTGCTTCGTTAACATTTAGAGTACCTTAAAATAGAGGCCATGCATTTGCAGACGACATGAGTGAACCAATAAAAAGGCTCAGCTATAGCTACTGAGTTCACTGAAAACAATAAGAGTTTTAATTTTAATGCCTTTCAAGCGTCCTAATATGGAGGAGGTAGATATCACTATACATTCTGAATCAATAATTATTACTGAGAAACCGCTGTTTTTCAAAGAGGCCACAATGCATTTGTCGCTTTTATTCGCGTAGCTCTGGGAACAACGTAACTGCACAACGAACAGCAGCGTTTCATGTATCTTCAACAAGAGCCTTCGTTTTTGCCGCTCAAATTGACACTTGAGGTTAACCGGCTTCTAGTACATCCCAACCAGGGCAAGAGCTTACGTAAACAAATGAGACATCACAGATCACTTGGTCGCAACCAGGTAGCACTATTTTGTGCCAGACACGTTATCACACCTTCAAAGTTGTCATCCACTTTCGTAACAGTGTAATAATCCAAAATTGCTGCACTTTCACTTCACACTTACCGATATCACAATTGTGGTCCCAGTATTAGCGGTAAGAAAAATAAGAAAAACGTAACACAATAATAATAAACGATTTTTAGGCCCCCATAGGTTGGTTGGCGGCGTATGAACTGAGCTACTGAACGAACGGGCAACGATTGTAGTGCGATGTTGCTTTATAAGCTCGGTGGCTACCTGTCGGGGACTTACGGGCACAGAGCCAAAACTGGGACTTTCTGGATGCCCCTGAACACACATCGTCGTGTACGTCTTGGACATATTGATGGTTGAGCCCGGGTACGGAAATGACTTCTTATCCACTGACAATCTAGGTTGACTGATTTTAATAACACACAATTTTTTTTGTAGATTTTTGATATTCATTGCGAAATTGCCGCGATTGAAATCTGTGAAAAGTTCGTCGAAATTAAGGGTCTGTAGATCTCCTTTGGGTGCCTGAGCGTTGTTGCGTTGAAGGGAATAAAGAAGCCGATGAACTTGCTAAAGTGAATCAAGGTTAACACCTGCTGAACCTGAGGATTATTGAGGGCTCGGAAAAAACCGTATAAGGCAGTTGTTCAGCAATATGGAAGTTGAATAACAGAATAACCCTCTGGAGAAGTTCCAGAAGCTGTCACAAGCTGTGCTTTGGGTGATGGTGTGCCTGGCTGACGGAGCACACATGGTACTAATTATATTTGTACCATGTGGGGAAGTCATTAGATGAGATTTGCAGGCTTTATGGATCAGAAACAGCTGAGCACGTGGTATGCAACTATCGAAAGCTAGCTGGCTTAAGAACAATTCATTTGGAGAAACCGGTCCTGGATACCTAAGAGGTAACGGCCAAGGCTTCTAAGGAGATTGTCGGTTTTATCAACACCATTAGCCAAGTCAAATTAGGAATTCACCTCGGAATTCGAGATACCCAGCTGTAAATCTGTAAAAACTTTCATATGACACCCTAAAAGTTGTCTCAAAACCTACATATGGTAGGGTGGGAGCAACTATAAATTTTTGAGGTCGAAGGTCACAAAAATCGGTTCTTTGCGCTTTTTTGTGAATATCTCTTTTCCGATGGGTTTTCCTATTTATAGTTATTATCAATATGTAGAATACAAAATTACCTACAAATTTGCCTTGAAAAAAATTTTGATAAGGTGGACCGTTTTCGAGATAGAGGGTGCAGAGCGCGTTTAGTAGTAATATTTAATGCATGAAGAAAATGATGAAATGTAATATATAGGTTAATAAAATTTGACAAATCATCATAATAATTGATTTATCGATAGTTCATCAACTGTATATTGCGCGTTTTCGACCGGAGGCGCCGGCGTGTTGACCTGAAGTGACGCTGTGACCTCGCGCTCTGCCCTCTATTTCAAAAACGGTCCACTTTAATGAAATTTTTTTCGAACAAAATTTGTAGAAATTTTGTATTCTACATATTGATAATATCTACAAATAGAAAAAGACCCATAGGAAATGGGATATTTACAAAAAAGGCCAAAAAACCGATTTTTGTGACCTTCGACCTCAAAATTTAATAATTGCTCACACCCTAGCATACGTAGGTTTCGAGACAACTTTAAGGGTGTCAATATAAAAGTATTTACAGACTTACAGCTGGGTATCTCGAATTCCGAGATTCTTGCCTAATTTCACCTTATTTGACTGGACTACATTGGGTTTTCATGAATGAGAAGGGTAGAGAACAAAAGATCTACAATGGTGGCATCTCCGGTATGTAAACCTAGCCATAACGACCCCAGTTATTTACTTTAAGTCGAATTTTGGCGAGCTGTGGTTACATGTAACTATCTAACTATCACGTGATCATTTGACAGAAAATACGTGTATTAACTGTCAACTATGTAACTATGGTTAGCTGTGGTAACCTGTAGTTACATCGCCAAAATTCGACTTTAATGCTACCTTCTGGTTACCTGGTATGAATTATAAACGGTCTTTCAGTCTCAGAACATAAAATAAATTTGCATTGATCGAATTGAAACATTTCAAGTAAGGAAATGAGAATTGAAACAGATGATTTTGCTCAGTACTTTAAGTTTCCTCTTGAACTTTTAATAAGATATGGATATGATTTTGAGATAACTAAAAACAGGATATTGAGGCAATTTAGGTATTCAATCAAGTGGTCGATTATTATGATATGCTCGGATAAAATGTTTCCTGGAGATGCCGGGGATCGAACCCGGGGCCTTTCACATGCAAAGCGAACGCTCTACCACTGAGCTACATCCCCTGTTGTAAATACACTTTGCGATGATAAGATCCGACATACGTATTTGCTCCAATTTTCAATCTTCTGATTGGATTTCTGTTTTCTTCTATTTACTTGTTTTATTTTACATTCGTGACAATTATAAACTTCGAAAGTTCTTAGTTACTATATCGAAATGTTTGTAGGTATGTGAAAAAATCAGTACCTACTTGACTGATAAGAAGAGGGTAACTTTTTGCATGATTGCACATGATTTAGAATTGCGAATATTAACTTTCTTCACGGGTTGGTTCTTATCAATTAGCAGAATCTAAACACATAATTTAAAAAATTTCTGGAGATGCCGGGGATCGAACCCGGGGCCTTTCACATGCAAAGCGAACGCTCTACCACTGAGCTACATCCCCTTCTTGACAACTGTAAAGTTTAGAAATTTAATATTGAGGAAAAACAATTTCATCGAAATTTTTTATTTTTTTATAACAATTATTCAAAAGAAAGATAAGTAAGCAATGTTTTGCAAACTTCCACTATACCAATTATAAATCACAGTCTAGAGAATTAAATATTCATGTTTATTATGTTATGATCTCAGCTGATGTTCCTACATAACCTCAATCATCAAAACAACACGATTACGATTACGAATGTATTTTTGTTTCGTCTATATGATTTTTTAAGGTTTCTTCTGCAGAAAATGACAGAAATTAATGTGCACAATTTCAAGAAACAATTTGTGAATATAAAAGAAATCTAGAGGCAGCAAAGTTTATTGGTATCGACTTAGAATTCAGTGCTTTGAATCCGTTCACTAATTATGCTCCAAGGTATAGTATACCTATTAATCTGAAACTGTTTGATGATTATTTGAACCTTCTTTTACAGCTTATTCGATACGCCGAAAGACCGGTATGTTAAACTCAGAAAAAATGTCCAAAATACAATTCCTCTTCAAATTGGATTGACCGCATTCAAATTTGATCCTGATAAAAATCGTTTTCACGCCAATGTCTATACATTCTATGTTTAAAACCCGGTCTATTTCACACGTGAACAGGTATTTTAATTTTGAAAGTAGTGCTATTGAATTCTTAGCCTTACATAATTTCAATTTCAATAAGTAATGATGTTCGTCGGCATTATGTTCATTATTAGATTTATATTTTCTTACAGTTCGTGCATTCTGGTATACCCTACATAAATAAAATACAGAAGAAAGATTTGGAATGTAAATTAGCAAATGATGAAGTATATGAGACGAGTATGAATTTCCTGAGTGAAATGAGGAATATTCTGGAGTCCCACTTACAAACAATCGATGAATGGTATAAAGAAGCAGAAACAGGAGATACATTAGCTCTAAAAGAATTGACGGTCCAGTACGAATCCAATATTGAATTTAGATTTTATTTCCATAAATATATTCATAGACATTTTGAAAATGTATGGATTTTTGAAAGTGATGATATTTTAACGCTAACGAAGGTTACTAAAGAGATGCTATCAAAGCTCGAGAAAGATAATAATTTCAATGAAGAACTTGTAGACAGTCTTTTTATGGTTTTGGAAAAGTTTATGATCTCCTAGTGTCCTTAAAGAAGCCAATATTAGGTCATAATGCATTGATGGACATCCTTATTCTCATTATTAACTTTGAGGGAAAATTACCTTTCTTATGAGGACTTCAAGAACTGACGATGAAGCTATTTCCCGTAACTTTCGATACCAAACATATTGTGTATGAGATGCGAAGAGATCTTCCAGAGGGGAAACGACCTGAATATACAGATCTGAAATCTTTATATCAATATTTTAGTGAAAAGGAAGGAAACATTTAGCAATGAATTCACCACCTATAATAACCGAGGAAGAATTAGTAATGAATTTCATGATGCAGGTTGGGACTCTTTTTTACTGCGGCTATGTTTTCATCAGGTTGGCATACCTTAAAATCTACAAAAAACACCCAGTAGCTAAAGTTTTCATGCCCACAGAGTATCTATCTGAAATGCAGCAATACAGAAATTCTGTGAATGTCATTAGAGGTTCTACGAATTACATAGTGAGTTTCCATAAAAACACAATGATGTTTTCGGTATTTTAATGTTTTTTTTTCAGAATCTGAATGGAGATGATCCACCTAGTAGAAGGCCTCATTATATGTGATAGAGAGTTGTGGGAATAAAAACTGGATTTTGTAGAGGTGAGTGCTCATAGTACAAAATGGCGAATGCGCTTATATAAAAACAGGAATTGTCGTTTTTTCCAACAAACATAGCCAATTTCTATTAATTTACAGTTTTTTATGTACTAGAGACGATTTGCAGCAGGTAATGTAGTAGGTGCGCTATTACCAGGGTTGTTTTTCTGTATTTTAGAATTGAACAACCTAGTGCTGCAATCTGACAGTTCTATTGACATTTTGAGGTTATGTATATTAACATTTTAACATTCCAGCAGTATTAATGTCGTTCACAGTAACTCAATTAATTAATTTCGGCCAAAATTCAATTAAATTGTGAACATATAGTCCGTTCACGAAAGTTGAGCTGTCGGTGGCCATGGAAATTCGGCATATTCCACTGTGTATATAAACAATTTTAGGTTATGTTGTTTATTTTCTTGTCAGATTGATACGATAAGAACCAGGGTTTGTCGATGATATGGTGATTTAAATCGAGGACGAATTTCAAGAAGGTGGTCCAAAATCAGTTGTTTTTTCGGAAACCATGAATGGTGTGCGTGAACTGATACTGAAAGATTGTCATGTGACCTTTCTTAAGATTGAAACAGCCTCAAAAGTTTTTGGGGCCAACATACAATTAATATTGCATGAACATTTGACTGTCAGAAAAATTTGTTCGCGTTGGATCCAATACAATTTGTCAATCATTCATAAAATAAAATCGCGGTGATTTGTAACACTACACGTCTATGACATTGTGACAGATGACGTATTTCAAAATGGGCCAAATCCAAAAAGAATCGTTTGCACACGAAAAAGTATAGGCGAATTTTGGCGATGTAACTACAGCTTACTTACCATAGTTGCATAGTTGACAGTTAATACACGTATTTTCTGTCAAATCACGTAACCATAGTTAGATAGATGTAAGATGTAACCACAGCTCGCCAAAATTCGCCTTATAAAGCATAGTGACCTGAGTCATAAAAACTTTTTTTTACTTCAGATCAATGATAAACTTTTCCGTCGAGCTCAAAATAAAGGTGATTTTATGTGTACGAAACATTTAATGTTCAATTTGTGCAATATAGAACATAGAAATTATATTTTGTCAAAATGTATGTCTTGTGCAAAATAAGAATGTATTTCAATCAAGAATTCATACACAATTCCTATTGAAGTCGTCGGAAAAATCTTGTAATCAACTCGGTTATTAATCTAGCGACTAATGGTCTCGAGCTACTATTAAGCGTTCGCTCCGCTTACGCGTTTAAATATTCTGACACCATTAGTCGCTGTCTTTAATAACCTAGTTGATTGAAGTAAACATACAAATTTCCTTCAATTCTCTGGAACATTTAAAATCGATCACCCCAATGTAGAAAAACGACGAGGAAATATACCTAGTATCTGTTGCATCGTGAAACTTGAATATATGACCCTGTTTATGTTTCATAGTTCTACGAAATTTCCTATATTATGAATTGAGATGTCTGATAATTTTATAGTTTTCATTTCTCTTTATTTTTAAGACAGCGTGGAGGTGTTATTTTATTGATGAAATATAAACAACATGGAAATAAGTTCTTCCACATGCTTGGCTACATTAACAATCTGTTACGGTGGTTTTATCTTTTATTCACTGAAATATAAAAGAGATTCAAGTTTCTGGTATATGTTATTTTGCAGGAGAGACTTTTTTCTCCAGAATTCAATGCGAATTCATAAGCGAATTTTATTTTTCGAAAATCTATCCCACGAAACAATTTTTGAACGAAAATCATAATGGGGTTGTTATTTTCATCCCCTAATAATAAAGTTATGAGATAAAAAAATGTATGAGTAACATCTACTTATTGCTATTGTTTCATAATTCTGTGTTATCAAGAAGCCGAAAAAAAGATTAAAAACTGTCAACTCGTCATCGCCTTCAGAAGGCTGTATCTTGGAGGAGGGGTCGATTTCGAAATACCCCTGTTCATTTTCATCGAGGAATCATTCCCAAAGTCCCCCGCGTTGTTCACAGACACCCTGTATAAAACGTCTTCGAAAGACAAGAATAGAAATATCTATTTGGGGCTCAAACGAACCAAATCTGTAAAACCGTTAAAGAAGCACATAATGTATTATCTAGTTATTGTGTCTCCCGAATAACGCAACTATAAATACAGATTTAGAGGTCCCTCCTGGCTGGATATTTTTAGAAAACAATTCGCAGCAATATAAATATAGTCCAGTAAAACGTACCGTAAATAATTTACATTTTGGAAATGGACGGCAAGTCTAAAAGTTTGACATGCGACATGCGTTCCTTAGGGCCACCTTACACGGTCAATAATATTGAAGCAATACGAATATTGATCAATATACTGAACGTATAAGGAGTGCATTGAAACAATAAATAGAATAAAATGTATTGCCGTCAATAATATTGCTTCAATAATATTGACCGTGTAAGCCAGGTTTAACGTGTCTATATCTACGAATGTTCCAAATCGGGATCATGCAACAGTTGCACCGTTCCTCTGAACGTTTATTACGTGTTGACGACATCATTGGAATACAAAATTATAATCTATAAAAAGTCTTGGCCTCCCTATCAACTCTCAACTTGTTGTTAAAATGCTTTTCCTGTGGTGGAAATTGGAATCTTCACTATGTTATCACTTTTTAATACAGTCGAATTGTTCTTTTAGCAGAAAATTTTTGGGGGTAGTTTTGATTTCTTTCATTTTATGTTTTTTGTGGTGCTGAATCCGAATTTGAGGTTTGCAACGAAATTTCGTGAAGGAACATAGAAAAAAATACAAACAAAAAATATATCATTCTTGGTCAGTTTTTTGCTTACTACTAGGAAATTATCAACTCTTCGTGAAAAACCTCTCCATACAAAATGAAAGTACATAAAATTTGCTACAAATTGTACTACCACAGCTTTTTCTGCGACAAACCGTTCTGGCTCAAATTATAGTTGAAAATGGGGTATTTCCTATGACTCAATAAATGAAAAAAATTAAATTTTATGGTTCCGATGATGTGATCCTCTGGAAATTTTGCATGAACATTCAGTATATCAGTCTCGATTCACAAAAAAAATTCATCGAATCAGATACCTATCTCGTTATGGAAGTATCGTGCGTTCAAAAAAATTCGTGGTCAAGTAAGCTGTGGATTCTATTTTTCCTAAGAGTCTATGAGGGGCAAAATATAATCCACAGCTTACTTGACCACTAATTTTTTTGAACGCACGTTATAAAAATTCTTCTTTTCAATATACCAACTGAATTTTCTATGGTTCTGTTCACACTATGGTCACACAATTTTGCATTAGGCTTATTATAAGCATCTTGCAATTGGTCGCAACATTTCATTTCGATTGGTTTTTGCCATATTGGACAATTCAAAATTTTTGTTCCTCAATATCTCAGACAAAACAAAACCAATTGAAATAGAATGTTGTGGCCATATGCAAGATGGTCATTTTTAGTAATGGCGTAGTTTTTACATGTCCAATGTCAAAAAGTAACAGCTGCCCTTATGGTGGGCTATTCAAAAAGAACCAGTTGGAAAAATAATAACTCAGCAGCTTCAAAACGACCTACTAGGCTTTTTAGTTCCCCAATCTGTAACCAAAAAGGTACCTCGCCTGTGACAGAAATGCACAAAATCATTCATTCCTTTCAGTAACGCAAAATTTTTGCGAGTCAAAATTTTTGTGAGTAAAAATATTTCATTTGTGAGTCGAAATTTTTGTGAGTCAAAATTTTTTTTGGGTCGAAATTTTTGTGAGTGGAAATTTTCCCGAGTCAAAACTTTTGTGACTCGAAATTTTCGTGAGTCAAAATTTTTGCGAGTCGAAATTTGTGAGTCAAAATTTTTGTGAGTCGAAATTTTTCCGAGTCAAAATTTTTTGGGTCGAAATTTTTGTGAGTGGAAAATTTCCCCGAGTCAAACTTTTGTGACTCGAAATTTTCGTGAGTCAAAATTTTGCGAGTCGAAATTTTTGTGAGTCAAAATTTTTGTGAGTCAAAAAATTTTTTGAGTTAAAATTTTTGTGAGTCGAAATTTTGTGAGTCGAAATTTTTGCGAGTCGAAATTTTTGTGAGTCAAAATTTTTTTGTGTGTGAAATTTTTCTGAGTCGAAATTTCAAGATATAGCAAAATGAACAGTCACAGCCGCATAATCAGAAAAATAAAAATCCTGTGGCACAATATCTTTCCTTCGTTTGAAGTACTTTTTTCTCTCGACCATGTCAGAATTTCAAGCCGCTCTAAAAGAAAAGAAATCCTATTACATCGAAATTCAACACCGGAACTAGTCGAGACATCCATTAATTTTAAAACCGTGAATAAAAGAACAAACCGTACGGTTTGACGAATGGAGTAATATAATTGCTTTAACAATTGTTTTTGAAGTTCTCAAGTTTTGACAAATGAACCACAGTTCACATTTTATAATTAGAAACCGTTACCTTTGGTGTTTCGTTCAACCGCCCACGTGGAAAAATCGAGCTGCAATAATTATATTTAGTCAAATTGAGTTTTAGATCTCGAACTTATGAGCTTCGATCTACCAGGTCAGTACATGGATTCATGTCATTGAATAAAACAGTTTTTGCGTGATTGTTCATAGGGTACCAGCGTGCTATCGATTTGGCCAAATGTCTGTGTATTGGGATTTTAAGCCGGAAGTGGTATTAAACGACTCGATTGCACAAATTTAGTTATTTTGAAGGAGAATAATAACGCGCAACCTTCTATTAAATATCGTGAGAGACGTGCCATTGGAAATTGAAATAAAAAATATTTTGTCTGTGCGTGTTTTTTAAATTTCTGATCGCTATAACTCTCGAATGGAACGTGTTACGGCCTTGAAATCGGTAGATTTGGGAACAATAAATGTCTCTATGCCCCCATAAACAGTAAAAATCGGTCGACTGATTCCGGGTTACTGTCACTTGAATTTCGTCTCATTGAATTTTAAATATTAGCGAAATCACAGATCCGATCGATATCAAACTTGATATTTAGAATAAAGACAGCGACGCGCATATTTGATCTGAATTTCGTCAAAATATATCATTAGAATATTTTCAGAAATAAATCGACAAAAATTTGATAGTCAGGTGACAGTTCGATTAAATCAAACTCTTTATAATTATACTCATTGTACAATCAAAATATAAATTATGCAATGAGCGTATAATGATAGCTAGGCGAGTGGCCAAATCACCGAATAAATAACAGAATAAACATTATACGCGAGTAGCCTACTATTTTATCCACGACTACTGAATATATTTCTTGAAGATTTTAACATCCTGCGACCGTGACAAGACCCTTCTATGATAAGGGTGGAAAAAGTCAAGTTGACATGAACAATTTTTGGAAAACTGGTCATTGTATATTTTGTAATAAAAAAGCTCTAATTGATATAATGAAAGTAGATTTGGCCCCCGATTGACAAGGTATGCCCATATTTGTTAGTTGTAGTACTTTAGAATATTGAAAAAAATACCAATTCAAAGAATATTATAATATAATGCTTCACTAGATTTAGCTTTGATATTATCAAAGCTAAATCTATGAAGCATTTGACAGCAGTGAATTATAATCTTATTATTCCCTTGTGATTAATGGGTATTATTAAGGCGAACACAGAGTGGACGGATTTTACAATAGTCGTGGATAAAACATATCGTATATTGTTTCAATACACTGTTGACTTCCATGAACAGGTTGAATATAAAACCTGACGAAGCCACAGTGTAAAAAACAAATTTTGTTACCAAAACAAATGTGTGAAATAAATGAAACTGAAAGTTTTATTAAAAGTGAGAGCTTTTTCATTAAATATTCTTTTTTTAAATTTTTTTCAGTTAACCTCTGTTTTGGGTGCCTTTGGAGTATAGAAATCAAGCCAGTGTCTTGGAGAGGCAATAGGGCATTGGTGGCACTTGATAACTTTTCGAGTGAGTATCATGTGGTTTTTTACTATACAAGAACTTCTTATGGTTTTTATCTAGGCTTTGATAGTTGAGAATGTCACCTTCTGTTGTCAATTCAGTGGTAGGTTTGGCAACTCAATTCATCATCAATGGCTTAACGCTAGTAAAATGCTTCCAGATAATTCATTCATTCATTTATTTGTATGCAATCTTATTATTT
>JACDNR010000853.1:0-32075 GCA_013421045.1 Propylea japonica | reverse complement strand
TGTTATTTTGAACAGCCCGCTATTTCGGTAGGAGCAACGAAACCAGTGATCTTTTGCGAAAAGAGTTTCGGCTGTGTTATCTCTCGAAGAGGTGATCACAATTGCCACCGAGATCTTGTGATTTGACACCTTGCGACTTCTTCCTTGGGCCACGCGAAAGAGAAGGTTTACGCCAATAGCCCGCGTCGATTCAAGACCCATAGATGGAATTCGTGAGGCTATCTTGGACATAGGGCACCACTTTGCGATTTATTATAAAAAATTTCATTAAAAGGATATGTTCCCGTAAGCGTGGTCGTGGTGGTCATTTCCCTGTGTTATGTTCCACTATTAACGGCATCTTCTTCTTTATAACTAACTAGCGACCCGCCCCGGCCTCGCACGTACGACATCACATTAGAAACCTCAAAAAAACAGTACATACTTCTCCACTATTTTATGGATGTTATTATACATATAAACCTTCCTTTTGAATCACTCTATCTATTAAAAAAACGCATCAAATCCGTTGCGTAGTTCAAAGATTGAAGCATACAAAGGGACAGTGAAAGTGACTTTGTTTTATGTATACTATGTAGTGATAAACAATCATTTATATTGAATAATGGCTTTTTTAATATCAAAATTGGTTCTTATTGGAAAACCTTCATTATAAAAATATAAGGGAAGACGCTTTTGTTTCGGGACACTATGTATGTTGAATAACTTAAAAAAAAAAACCGAGATCAATAAGTCTAAACATGTAATTATGGCACGCATAAACTCTCTAATATAAAAGACTCCAACATAATTAAGAACCCGATAATCCTTCCACGTACGACAATTTATCAAAATAAATCCGGCATACGGTTACGAAACTTGGAATAACTTCCGATACCCATAATCGCATAGGTACACCGAGTACCGGAAAAGATTCATAATCGACCATTTTCGCCCGTTTCGACACCTCTCTCTTAGGCGAAACTGAAAAACTAGTTTTTCCTAGTTATTCAGCGCTAAAACTTCAGACCATTCGACCGATGACCGACATACGATCACGTACTGAACCGATAGAGCGGATACTTTTATCATAATCGGCTATAAATATCGATTGTTATCGGCCGCACGGCGTTACCGGCTAAAAGGCTTGGTGGATTGGAACGGCCGCTGAATGGCCCTGATTCTATAATTTTCTTTTCACGATGGAAACTGAGGTGTTTTCGCAGCCATTGAGATGACTCTAAACTCAGAGTAAAGCCGGTCATAGACTCGTTGTTTTCATCCGTTCGTATCGCGGCGATTCGAACCGCCTAGTCGTATCGCCGAACAGTTTGGCCCACACACTTCAGTAATTTCTGCCAGTTATTTTTCTGTCGTTCGCAATTTAGCACGTCATGAAGATGAAACATCTCTTAGCATTGGCGGTCGCAGTTTTCTGAGTGAAAAAGAAAAAAGAAACGAGACTTATACTACGCTAATGGCAAATACCGCCGATTCTCGACGAAATCTCCACACACAGTCGGTATGGTACGATAACCAATGGACCGTCGGCGTCGTTCCAAAAATCAAACATCGGCAGATATTTGGATCGACGATACGTACTGACGTTTTTTCGCCCACACACATCGGTTTTCGGCGCTTTTGTCGGGACCGTTTCTTTTTCGCCGCGATAAGAACGGATGAAAATAAAGATGTCTATGGCCGGCCCAAGAAATGACATACAATGCCCCTACGCGTGAATATAGTTTTATTGTTTTGAAAACGGGTTACACTTTACTGCGACCTCAAGGTCTATCGTGCCCTTTACAGAGCTGTTCTGACCACATCTTTCACAGTTTGCCTTCCAATTCCAGAGATCTGATGAAATCCAGTATCTGTGAAGTCTTCACCGAGGCTAGTTCCTCACTCTTACAAGTTTCTCGCACAAGGCATTCTCTCCTAAGGCTCGCAATGCCAAGGCATTCCGTGACTAGGTGAATGGGGTTTTCTTCCTCCTCTTAACAGAACTACACTCGTCAGTGTCCGACAATCCCATCCTTAACAGGTGCTTCCTAAGGCGACAGTGTCCTATAAGAAAGCCAGTGCGGAGGTGTAATTGTTTCTTACCAAGATCCAGATATCCTTGGATCTTGCTGTTTCAAATTTCCGAAAGAACTAGTGGAATGATCCATCCCTGGGAAATTCCGCTAGAATTTTTCCCTCTCGGTTTCCTCCTTATCCAGAAACTCCTTCTTATTGGTACATTTACCTATACCGCAGAAGGTTCTGGACCAATGAGTGACATTCGTGCGCCCTCTTTGGCAGTTTTATTGTCGTGAATAGTACTGCAATGTAATCGAATAAGCCACTATATTGAGATGGAAAGCTTTCACTGCACTGGGGCGAAGTAACAATTTCTACAATTCTTGAATATACAATAAAATATATACAGGGTGAGTCTTTGACCTTGCAGAATATTTTAACACAAGATTCCTGAAGCCAAAAGAAACATTTTTTTCCCATACCATTTTTCCGATTCGGCCTAAATAAGAAGATATAGCCCTTTTTAGTTTTCAGAATGAGCTATGCCGCCACTGGTAAACTAACCACTGAATTTTTGCAAGTACGAGATATAGCATTCAAACCTTTGAAATAAGCTATTGTATCAAAGAAACGAGTAGATATACCATTCGAAATTTTCAAATAAGCTGCTGTATTAAAGAAAGAAATATGAACTCACTTTTTCAATACCAGTTGTATATTTCTAATGCAATGACTGATTCATCCAAAATTTTGCTAGTGATGAAAACAGAATAATCTCTTCTTGATGTATACCTCATTTTTGATTATATCGGATTAACTTTCAAACCACCTATTCTAGCTATAGCATTCATTTCCTTCTCTCTTGAAATCTTCCGAAATCAAAACAACAAACTCAACTCAACCATAACACGCATGACATTTCACGTTCATAAACACCAGTTGGGGCGATTGAATTTCAAGGGGTGTCCGCATATTATGTTCTGTGGTCCGCATGGTGAAAGTCACAGAAGTGACACTAGATTCTTTGACATCGGTGTTCTGTGGTTAGTTTGTTTTTCAAATTCATACGACTTCATGAATATTAACTTATTAAGAAGGTCATTAGTGGTAATAAATACATATGATGAATAAATGAGAAATGAACGTATTCTAACGTAATGTAAATTTGGATCAACGTATGTCAAAGCTCAACGAAACAAAATTGCAATAGGTACTTCGAAAGGGGTGTGGAAATTTGCTTGAATAGATAAGGATTTACATTTAAGAAGAGAAGTATAGAGGTGAGCTTATTCATTATAACCCCATTTTTAAGAAAATCCGCTAGTTCTCTTACCATTCATCATTCCAGATAACAAATTCTCGAATTATTCTTGAAATTTGTCAAAGTGACCACATAGGGAAAATTGAATTCTGTGAATTTTTTGAACAGAGTTGCATTCAGCCAAAGTACCCAATACTCGGAATTTCACAGATATTTTTTATTTTTAAATTTCAGATTACTCGAAAACGACGCATCATACGAAAAAAATAAGGAATACTTTTACTTTCCAAAATGGTCAAAAATTCGTTGAATAGCATTCAAATCATTTTTAAAAGTTGGATTCTTTGAATTTCTGGTATTTTATGAAATGTTATAGTCATATTAAAGAACAGGAGGATGTGGATGAAATTTGTAATGCAGGAACATTCATCGTATCAATAAAAAACTATATTCCAAAAATCATCTCATTCGATGAGATCGTTCGCGAGATATGATCGAAAATAAATTTTTTTATGGATTTTCAACAGTCTGTATCTTACGAACCAAGCCGTATCGGAAAAAATGGTATGGGAAAAAAATGTTCTTTTGGCTTCAGGAATCTTGTGTTAAAATATTCTGCAAGGTCAAAGACTCACCCTGATAAATAACCACAAAATCAGTGAAATAATTCAGTTTATGAACATCAAATCGAAATGAAAATGTAAACACAACGCATCAAGAAACTAAACACTAACAAAACATGTTGTCAAGCCCAGAACCTTCTGTGGTATAGGTAAATGTACCTCTAAGAAGGAGTTTCTGGAGAAGGAGAAAGCCGAGAGGGAAGAAACTCTGGCGGAATCTCCAGGAATCGATCATTCCACTAGTCCTTCGGAACATTGAAACAGCAAGATTCAAAAGATATCTGGATCTGGTAGGAAACAATTACACTCCTCACTGGCTTTTTACAGGACACTATCGCCTGAGGGAAGAACTGTTGAGGATGGGATTTTTGGACACTGACGAGTGTAGGTTCTGTGGGGAGGAGGAGGAAACCCTCATTCACCTAGTCACGGAATGCTTTGGCATGCGAGCCTAAGGAGCCAGAAATGAAGCTCAAATGCCATACTGGTTCAGAATCCTTTTGTGGTATAGACAATGCCCTTATAACAGAAGAGTTTTGAGAAAAAACTGACTGAAAGAGGGCAGTCTGGAGGAATCTTCCGGAAAATGATCGTTCGAAAAAGTTCATTTGGAACTTTAACACTGCAAACGTCCAAAAAGTATTTGAATCTCCGAAAGAATAAAATAACGCTTTCTCACTGGCTTTCTGAAAGGACATTGTCGCCTGTAAAGCATATGATGAGAAATGGCTCAACAAAAACTGACAAGTGTAGATACTGTCGGGAAGGGGATGAAACTCCTATTTACTTGATTACATAACGCTTCGTCATTGTGAGCCTAGGCAAAGAATGTCTCGGACAAGAGAATTATAATTGAAACGTGTATCTAGACTCTTGAAGCCCTCTCAGATACTTGTAGTTCGTTGTGGCTCCAAAAACTGGAGGACGAGCTATGGTCCAGTTGCAAAAAACAGCCTGATAAGGGGCCTAATAGACGCTAAAGTCGCAACTGTGAAGTGTAAGCCCTACAAACAATCTACAATGCTCGAAAAAACTCAAAACAAACTCTAAGCTCACTTCACCAGTTCAAATACCACAAAAACTCAACTCGCAAATATTCCTCCAACCGTATACTTTCTCCAAAAACCGCCTAAGGTGTCTATCCGACGTTCCCTTCTACCCGTGGCCCGCCGTACACCCAGACTCGCTTCCGGGCGTTCGTGGACCAGCTCAGACCCGGGGTCTCGGATCGGCATCGATCTCTCGGGCACCGGCAGTGGTACCACATGTCGAACCATCATCGTCCGCCGGCGGGGTACCACGCAGAGCTCAAGATCAAGTGCACCAGCACTTCCAGTCAGTACCTTGGTCTGCGGCTCGACGGACAGCAGAACGGCGCGCTTGAATGAGTTTAGCGGTCGCGAAGTTTTTGGTGTAGGTTGTTTTAAGGGGGTTCCAGGATATAAGGGTTGTTAAAGAGTAGGTTTGAGGCGGTTTTGTGCTGTTGTTTTTTCTGGGGGTGTGTGTACTGGATCGTGAGGATTTGAGGATGTTGCTTAGATGAAGGTTTGATGAGGGTTAGAGGGTGTAAGGCTTGATCCGTAGGAGATGATGCATTTTTCTAGGTTTTTCGGTTTTTGTAGGAATGTTTTCTGTTCAACTATTCATTTTTAAAATTGAGGAGTATTTTAGAGTGACCAACTGCTCGAGAAAAACCGAAAATCCCTTCACTGTTTGAGCGCTCGTTTTACTTCAACGAGTGCTATACCGTTTCACCCAGATGTCTGTAATTTTCGAATTTTGAGCCAAAAATAGTCTCAAAATGGAATCAAATTGGACTCACAATTTGGTCTATAATGCCTTTCGTAAACTGATTGTCCTAGAGACTGAAATGTTCAGGGTAGGTTAGGTTCCTTAATGCTGCGGTTAGGTTCATTAACCAGTAAAATCGTACAGGGGTGTCCCATAAAATATGGTCATTCAAAACTATTGTTCCACGATAACTTAGACAGAACGAAACAGTTCGAAATGAAATTTTGTGGCCATAGTGTTGACAGAACCATGGCAAATTCAATCAGAAAATTTAGAAGAAAAATCCTTATTTTCGCAACAAAAATCCCATTCTTTGAAATTTATTCTCACGGTAAATATTCTTATAATGACTGTTCATGCAAAATTTCAAGAGTATCGCATAATCAGAACCAAATTGCTTTTTCATTTCATTTTTCGCATGATTCAGATTCAAAATTTTCCAATTCGAAAGAGTTGAAATTTTGTGGTGGAATGTTCGATACCAATTCAAGCAGAACGCAAAATTTTGTGGGAGTTGCATTGAAAGAATCAGAAAAAATTCTTATATTTTCATGAAAATACTTCCGATTGAAATGAAATTGAATTGAGAGGATTTTAATTATATTTTCTATTCCTTTAAATTTCTCAATACACTTCTTTACCGTCATTTTCTATACTTCAATTATCATCTTGTGTTTCCTATTTCTTCAAAATTCTCATCAAAGTGTCAATAAACTTAATTATCATAGTCTCACGAATGCATTGAGCATTGATCAGCATAATAAACGAAAATTAAATACCAGAAGAGTCTCAACCTTTCATTTAATTTTCATGACGTTTGAAATTCAGAGAAACTTAATATTCTTGGAGAACAATAATTCATTCATAACATTCAGCGTACATATGATGGACTGAGAGCCTGAGATATACCTAATGATGGGAATGATCGTAAAAATATTTCCATTCATGAATGACACTGGCGATGTTGAATTTTTTCGATTCTCAACAGTAAGAGCCTCAGCAATTACGTTTATATAACTTTTTATTCAAATTGCTTTCCCGAAATAAGCATATCATTGAGGTATATTGGACATAATAAAGCCATAAATCTGAAATAAAAAAATGAAGAAAAGCCTGAGCAGGAGCTCTGAGCGCTCATTCTTTGGTGGAGCAATAAGACTATCGCCTCAAAATTTTATATGGGATTTGAGATTGATACTAAATATATAAATGCAGAATCTCAGCACAATCCAAAGTATATTCTGGAAATTATTCAAAAAATGAAATATGTAAAAAATAAATAATTACAAAAATTAAATTAAAAACATTCAGTATATCAGTCTTGATTCACAAAATAAATTTCATTTGAATCAATTCTCCTGTTATGGAAATAAGGATTCTTTTTCAATATTCCGATTGAATCTATCGATCTTCATTTATTAAATAAATTTCATTCGAATCGGATATTTTTTTGGAAATATGAAGTTTCGTCTTTTCAATATTCCAATTGATTTTCTATGTGTCTGTTTACACTAAGGCCACAAAATTTGCATGAAGCTTATTATGAGCCCCTTGCATATGATGGGTTTCGTTTTGTCTCAGATATTGAGGAACAAAAATTTTGAATGGCCTTACTTTATGGAACACCCTGTATGATTTGGCTGGTTAACGAACTTAACCGAGACATTTGGGAACCGAACTCACCCTGAAAATTTCAAGTTTCTAGGACAATCCCTTCGAAAGTTTCATTTGAACTTATGAGTATGATATAAGATAGCATTTTCAATTTAAAGAAAAATTAATAGTCCGGTCTATTTAGACCAAAAAAGAGAGTGAAGTTACATAAAGTCCCAACAAGCTGATTTTCTGTGAAGTTGTTCAAAAATAATTAAATAAACAATGTCTAAAGTTCCTCATCATTCCCCTCATTTTTCGACCTTTTACCTTAAATTAATTTTTTTCCTTACAGGGGAATGATGAGGAACTTTTAGACATTGTTTATAATTATGTTTTGAACAACTTCAGAGAAATTCAGCTTGTTTGGACTTTATGTAACTTCGAATGTCTAAATAGACCGGACTATAATTCCAATTTCAAGTGAATAATTAGGTAGGTATAAAATAACAGTACTCTTGAAGTTGTTACATGAAAAATCCTATATTTTAACATACTAGAAAAGCCCATTAAAAGTTGGATATCCTGCGAACTGTTGATTTTTATATGTTTGTATAAGTTTCTTTCAGCAGTTATATTTTTAACATTCGACCCTCAGACACAAAACACAAATCACGACATTGTGGCTGTAATTAGTAATTTATTGTTCAATACCAAGACTATAAAGAACAAAAAAATCGTAATATATTCATACGCATTGTAAGATGATATTATAGTGGTAACAAGAGACCATTCTGTATATTCTAGCTCGAAAAAAATAACACTAATAAACAGGACGCGAAACCATTCATTCAACCTAGCATTTCCTCGACCATCTCATATATCATCAACCTCCTCACAATCTCAATCTCTCAATCCTAACGGGACGCATACATGAACCGTCCAAGCTCATTAAAAAAGCAAGAATAACAAAACGCTAATTCTCGACAGATAATGCCAATAATCGAAAACCAGGATATCAGACGCATATCCCATTATATCCGACTTGTGGCACATGACTCCACGCTCAAATTGCAACGTTCTGAGCGATAATTTTAACAGTCCATTGTTCATAGAAAAGGAGAGACGGATAATCGAATACGGTACGATTTAAATTTAAAATTCTAATGATGTTTCTCTGGCATTTTTACCTCTTCTTATTCTTCTTTGGTTGATATATGGATGAATTCATCTAGCGACCACGACTTTCTACGAATAATAAACAATGGGCTTTCGATTGCATTATGACGTTTTGAAAAGAGGTTGAGGATTAACGCCCGCATAGATGTTGCAACGTTTCGAATTACGAAATCGTTTGTTAATTTGTGTGGATGGTGTTTTTTCTCTATGAAACAATTCCCAGTGTTTTCTGGTGGTTTTTCACCTCTTTCAGGCGGTCGATTGTTAGAGAAACTGTCTTTGAACTGCCTATTAAAGAAAGGATTGAATTCTATGGTTCTGTTGATAAGATCCTCTTGAAATTTTTCATGAACATTCAGTATATCAATCTACATTCACAAAATGAATTTCACTCGAATCGGATGTCGTTTTATGGAAATATAAAGATTCTTCTTTTCAATATTCCAACTGAATTTTCTATGGTTCTGTTAACTTATGGCCACAAAACTTCGCACGAGACATATTATGAGCATCTTGCATGTGGCCACAAAAATTTCATTTCGATAAGTTTCGTTTTTCAGAGATATTGAGGAAAAATTTTAACTGGTCATATTTTATGGAAAACTCTATACGATTTGGCTGGTTAACGAACTTAACCGCGACGTTTGGGAACCGAACTCACCCTGAAAATCTCAAGTCTCTAGGACAATCCTTTCGAAAATTATCGTGACGATCTCAAGGGCAGAAATGAATTTGACCACGGATTCGTCATCAGGGAGTCGAACCCTACCGTTCGAGACCATTTTCGGCTCAAAATTCGAAAATTTCAGTCATTTGGGCAACGAAAAATCGCTATGGGTTGCTGAAATTTTTTCCAAAATCATTTCTCTCGAAAACACTGGAATGCCCATTACAGCCACATTCTTGTGATTTGTGGGCCCTGTCTGAGAGTCAAACGATATAAATATCTATCAATTATAAACTCATTGAAAAACTTGAAAAACTAACATTCCTCAACTTTGAATGATCGTTTTTCCAATATCAACAAGCGTCAAAAGCGTCTGACTTCACATCATATGAAAATCTACCGGCAAATTTCATCTCTGATGGAATACATAGTAAAAAAAACGAAAAATCGCATATTCCAGCATCATCTCAATCAAATCTTCATCAAACACCTGTACACAACCTCCAGAGTACCCCATGACAATTTCGGCAAATCCTAAAATCAATCTTCCTCAGGTCACAAAAAGCGCTCTTTCCATGACAACAGAAGACGACCACCAAGATGACTTCGTTAAACCACGAGACTACAACTTTTTCTTATCCGAATCCACGCACCAGTTGCTAGCCTGTATATTCCTCGTCATCGTAATATTCGGCAGAACCAGACTGCTAAATTAAACCATTAAAAATCACTCCATAAAGTGCATTCGTCCGCGAAACCATAACAGTTTTCAACTTGCAAAAACAATAGATAGTTTCCGCCCAAACAAAAACTTCCATTCGATCAAGTTGCATTCGACAACAAGTGACATTCGAAGTCCGAGACGAGAAAAAGTGCATCGCATGAATTTAACATGAGGACGATCTCTAAACGATTTATCGAGTGACCCAGAAAATACCGCAAAGTGTCGTACAGGTTCTTCGAGTTACTTCCGTCTATCTCCGTAACGGAACGATTTGTTTTTAAACATTCCGAAGGAACCTGACAGATAAATCATGATCAGAACGCAGGTTCTGCTGAAAGAGGATTTCTCTACGCCTAACCGCGCCCCTTTGAAGTTGACCGCCTTCAACACGGCTCAAAGAAAGCCGACAAGAACTTCGAAACCTGATCCCAAACTGTCCAAGGCACTGACAAACTTCGATCAGATCCTGGACGATTTCATGAGCGTCCCTCATCAAGAAAAAACGTCCAAAATACCGAAACTCCAGAAGTCGAAAACTTGCGCTGTTATAGAATCCAAGTGTGTGTACAAAAGGACTTTGTCACTTCCAAACAGCGATCCTGCCAAATTGAAAGTAAGGACTAAAAGTCTGCATGATCTCAACAAGGAGTCTACATTCAAGAAGAAAGAGGATAAAGTTGAAAACGTGAAAGAAACGATAAGAAGATTCAACAGTCTTAACACCACACCATCACCACCTAGCAGAAAGAACTCCTCAGCATCTAAAGCGATGAAATTCGAAGAGATCCCTACACACAGAAACCTTTCAAGAACTACCAGCATGGGTTCAGAGTACAGCGAAGAACGAAAAACTAGTATCAGCAGGATACCGGTGAACAAACCTGAGAAGGTCTTTCCCAAGCACTCCATTGGGTCTAAATAAGCTAGACCAGCTAAATGGAAGTCCTCAAATAGAAAGACCAGACTCCAAGTTGCAATCTAAATTCAGCAAAAGCGTCCAAAACCTCAACAAAGCATCTAAAACCTTATCGTTACATTCACAGACCTCCAACTTACCGAAAAAGAATGTTGAACTTAGTAAAAGCGTTCAAAATCTCAGCTTCAAGACTTTCAAAACCACTCTTTCAGTTTCCAAACCTGCCAAAAACAACTTAGAGCTGAGCAAGAGCGTTCAGAACCTCAACAAGATACCTCCAAGGCTCCACTTACTAGGACATCCAATATGACGTCAAGGAATAATCTCAGTTTGAGCAAAAGTGTCCAAAACTTGAGCAAAACCCCAGCAAGGGTAAGTGTACCCAAACAAAAAGTTAATAGCAGTGTGGAGGTCAGAAAGAGCACGAATGCTTTGAACAAGATGCCTCCAAAGACACCAAAGTCAACTTTGAGGAAAGTAGAGCATAGTAAGAGTGCCCATAATTTATCTAAACTTGGTCCAAGGTTATCATTACCTGCATCTTCAAACCTTAGTGGAAGTGTTCAGAACCTTAGAAAACAGATGTCTTTGACTGAGACGTCTTCCAAAGTTGATTTGTATAACAAGAAAAGAAATGCTTCAAGCACCTCATACCCTCCTAAAGAAAACATAGAATTGAAAATGCAGGAAATGAAGAAGGTTATAGAAGCCAAAATAGACCAGCAGCTGAAGGAGTTAAGTTTAGAAGACCCTGATGAGCCAAACAAAAATGCAGTGAAAACCAAAGTGGAACAATTCTCAAAGGCTTTCAAAGCTGAGGAAATCAAGGAAAGTTCTGTGGCTGTAAAGGTGCCTAAAGATAACGAAATTAAGAATATAATAGAGAAGTTTTCCAATAATAACATTGATGAGCCTCAATCCAAAACTACTAACAATTGCGATACATTCAAGAAAAAGATGAGCACATTCAGCTGCTTCTCTATTGATGACCACATAGATGTTGACACTCCTCCAAAAGTCATACCAAGGACCAAGAAAAAGAAAAAAATGATGGCAGAGCTCGACAAGCAGACGCCAAATGGAGACGAAAGTCATACCAAGGTAGAAGTGGTAATTCAAAACATGGACAATGATGTTTTTGGGGAAAGGAAACACACGGTCGAACCACGTTTTACAGATGTCAACATGAAGAACATGGTACAGCAGAGAAAGAAGCACTTCATGCGGAACTACGACGTAGATTTGAAAATAGAGAATGTTGCGCAGTTTCGTAACATCGTGAAAGAAAAATGTCCGAAAGGACGTTCTGAAAAAAGAGAGGCTATCAAGAAAAATCAACCCTAGCTTGAGTTATGGTTCTGACGATGGTTCTTCTGACGATTCTGGAAATATATCGACGGAATTGAGAACGATGACGTTTTTCCTGTTGAGGTAGTCAAGGAAGATTTGGTAGTCAAGGCTCCGAAAACTGAACAGGTAAATTGATGATAGTTCTTGGGAGTTAAGGGTAGTCAACAAGGTCTCTTATAGTAAAGTTGTTGTTATTGGTTTAATGAAAGTGTCCAGAAGATTTCAACATTCTTTTTCTTTATAGGTCTTCCTACGAAATGGCATCCTGTCCCAATTGGAATCCCAAAGAGATGAGTGTCTTGGTGGTATGGTGGTCAAACTCCAGGCTCACTGTCGAGGGTACCTAGCTCGCAAGAAGCTGTCCCAGAGGAAGCTACAGGACCTGGCTGTCAGATGCATCCAAAGAAATGTAAGGAAGTTTCTTTTGGTTAGAGATTGGCCTTGGTGGAGACTACTGGTGAGGGTTACGCCTTTGCTCAACGTTCATAGGACAGAGGAGAAGCTCAAGATGAAAATGGTGAGTAAAATTTTTTATTATGTGTGTTTTGATGATTTCTAATGGAGAAAAAAATTATTTGTTAATGTATAAGTACCAATGAACATTTACGTTTTGCGGTTGATAATGAATTTAAGGTTTCGGCTAGTCTTTTGATCATATTGTCTCCATTTGAAAAACGTTATCTCATCCATGTTGTCAGATTATGATGTTATATTCGCCTCAGTTTTCGTTTCAATATAGGAGGTGTTTCAAATTGCGCAGCTTTTAGAGAATAAACGAACTACCAAAGAAAATAGTCCAATGGTGTGAAATCACATGATCTTGGTGATTTCTTTGAGTAAAATCAGCTAGCTTTTCATTAATTCAACTGACATATGAACTACGTTTTGAATGATCAAATGGCTTTAGTTCCTTTGTTATTCAAACCTTATATTCCTTCAGAGCTAAATCCTCGTGTAAAATACGCCATATTGTAGACCCACTAATTTCAATTGTTGAGAACGTCGTCTAATGGACATTCGTCTTCAGCGATACTTTCACGAACCGAATGTGAACGACTATCACCACTGTATTTTCCACTTTTTTGATCTTCCACCGAACCGATCTCCAAATGGTGCTCGGATGGACCATTACGTAAACCAAAAAATTTTAATGATTTACACCCCTCAGAGAAAGCGGATTTTCATAAAATAATTCGACAATTTGAATATGATATAAAGGGTTTTCCATTAAGAGGTGTTATTTTGAATAGAACGCTATTTTGGTAGATGTCATGTTTGAAGCTGTAATTTTCTGAAATTTGACCAGTAGAAACTACGCCATTAATAAAAATGGAACACACGCTTCAAGAACGCATTGAAATTATTAGAATTCGCTATAAAAATTGCGAAAATTAGGCAGGAACAGTTCGTAAAACTCGAACATTTTTGGGTCGTCGTGAAGGAACTTGTTGGACCGCAATAAAGAAATGGTGGAAAAATTCGAGCTGTTGGGACAAGTTAGTGATGTGAAGAATGAAACCGTACACGTCGCTCCAGAACAGCCGAGAATATTGCTGCAGTAGCCGAAAGTGTTGAAGAAGGTTTGTTTTCCTTGTCGTTCTTTTGAATTGAAATTAATGAATTTTTATGGCCGAAATTGGATAGTATTGTCTGAACAACGTTTACTTTCAACAAGACGACGCCCCGTGGCACACAAGCAACGAAACCATTGATCTTTTTCGGCTTTCCGAAGCGTGTTATCTCTCGAAGAGGTGATCACAATTGGCCACCGAGATCTTGTGATTTAACACTTGCTACTAATTCTTTTGGGCCACGTAAAAGAGAAGGTCTACGCCAATAGCGCAGCGTCGATTCAAGACCTCAAAGATGGAATTCGTGATGCTATCGAGGACATAGGGCATGGAAAATTTCATCAAAAGGATATGGCCCTGTAAGCGTGGTCGTGGTGGTCATTCGCCTGATGTTATTTTCCACTATGAACGGCATAGCTTCTTCTTATAATGAAAGAAACATCCGATCATTTATATGAGAAATGGCATTCATCTTTGAATATCAAAATAGCACCTCTCATTGGAAATCCTTTAATTCAACAATTTGAATGCGTTATGTATTATCTGCAAATTCATTTTCTTGAATTTCTTACATCACACTTCTCAAATGTCAAAATACTTAGACGAATTCAGTGCAACATCTTTATTTTGTTTATTTTTGAAAAAACGCGCAATATTAAACAACTTCTTATATTGGTCTGGTGCCTTTTTTCAAAATATATGATTTATGTCAGCCAGAATAACATTTTAATAAATTTCGTATCATCAAGAATTCTACAACTTGAATTGTTACATTTTTTCACTACACATAAGGAACTACATTGTAATTTTTTTCGTCACGACGCTGATTTGATTGCTGAAGAACAACATAAACAACCAAACAAATCAAAGAAGAGAAACGTGTTTGTGCATCATTATTGTTAAATAGTTTTCTCCCGTAATAAACCGAAGAATATATAATATATCAAATTGTATTGAATGAATATCTCGAGTCATTCTGAAAACTTCCGACAATATCATTATTCATCTGAAGATTCGCTGCTATATATTTACTAGCTGTGACATTTCACTTTCTAGAGATCCTTGTGAGGCAAACATGAAGACAATTAAAAAATTATGATGTTCCTGCAGAGGCTTAATTATTGCTCCGTCAAGTTTAAGCTTTTTCCTCGACTATTGTCAACTGTCACACTTAACTGGTTAGTTTTATTGCAGGATAATAAAGTGTTTTTCTTCTTCGTGTCCTTATTCATTACACGGTTTTCGCTTTAGATTATTATTTAAGATTGTATAGCTGAAGGAAACATGGAAACTTGTGAGAATTCGCATCGATGGACGACTTGATGATAAATGTGATAATATAAAATGAAGAAGATCGGTCAAGGTTTTTATGATTCAATTTTTCGTATAATTGGGGAGAAATTGTTTGGAAATTACTTGATATTTATACAGGGTGGCGTTGCACTTTGATTTTTATTATGAATGTTTTTCTTTTCTTTCTGAAGAATGTTTTTCATCACTAAACTCAATTTCGTTTCATTTTTGAAGATTATCAGCTTATTTTTGGCGATCTTGCATTAATATCTGCAGGATAAATTTATTTTATGGAGAGTTTTCCAATAAGAGTGGTTATTTTGATATTCAAAGAAAAATGCCATTTTTCAATATAAATGATCGGATGTTTATTTCAATATTTTCATTTAGTTTAATCGGTACCATTATTCCATCTACCCCCTAACTTTGTGAATATTCATTTCATAGAACAGGAACTGTAGATGCATATTAATTTGAATCCATGCACAAATTTGTACACAGAAACTATCCGCTTTCCCTATTCAAATTTCTGATAGGTTGCATGTTTGCAACCCTTCTTCAAAGAGGGGTAGACATTTTTGAATGGAACACCCTGTATAGGATTTTGGGTATTCATTCCTAAGATAAGATAGTTTTCATTGAAATATGTTGTGGGCGAAAGTGACAAATGATTCGGCTGAAATATACTGATCAATAAATTTCACATAACATACAAATTGCCACCCAATGCTTTTAAAATTTCAACATAGTGCAGAAGTATAGCTTTTAGAATGAATAATAACTACATTACTATTCAGAAAAGTGTCAAATATTAATCCGAGAATTTGAATAGGCAGAAAAAAATTACCCAAGCCTCAAAAGCTAATATATGATTATTTTCGCCATAGAATTATCGAAAGTCATACTATGTTAAAAAGATAACAGTATTTCATTTCTAAATTATGAATAATTATACATAATTTTCACCCAATGACCTTCCATTAAAAACTATAAAGCAACATATTTCATAATAACCTCAGTAGGTCAGTTCTATATGCTGAAAAATTTCGGATTAAAATTATTCTCAATTCAGATTATATTTCCTCTTCCAGGTTCTCAAGGATTAATATGTAATATTTGAGATTATCGATTCATTTTAATACGGTTGCAATAGAAATATTGGACAAAAAGATAACGCATTATCATAAGTAAATGAATTAAACATTTACGAAATGAAAAGAAAATATGTCGTTCGTCAATACTTGTTGTGAAAGGTTTTCCAATAAGAGGTGTTATTTTGAATAGCCCGCTATTTCGGTAGATGTCACGTTTGAAGCTGTCATTTTTTGACATTTGACAAGTAGAAACTACGTCAGTACTAAAAATGGAACGATACACGCTTCAAGAACGCATTGAAATCATTAAAATTCACTATAAAAATGGTGAAAATTGGCAGAGACGGTTCGTAAAACTCGAACATTTTTTGGTCGTCGTGAAGCACCTGTCGGACCCAATAAAGAAATTGGTGGAAAAATTCGAGCTGTGGGACAAGTTAGTGATGTGAAGAATAAAAACCCGTGCACGTAACTCAAGAACAGTCGAGAATATTGCTGCTGTAGCCGAAAGTATGGAAGGTTTGTCCATTCCTCGTCGTTCGTTGGAATTAGGCATTCCACAAAAGTCATTTCATCGTATATTACATAAAGATTTGGGTCTCAAGGCTTATGAAGTTCAGTTAAAACAAGAACTCAAGCCGGCTGATCATCAACAATGTCGTATCTTTGCTGATTGGGTCTACTTTTGCGGGAAAAGTTTCCGGACCGTGTTATCTCTCGAAGAGGTGATCACAATTGGCCACCGAGATCTGTGATTTAACACTTTGCGACTTTTCCTTTGGGGCCACGTGAAAGAGAAGGTCTACGCCAATAGCCCAGCGTCGATTCAAGACCTCAAAGATGAAATTCGTGAGACGATCGAGGACATAGGGCAGCCACTTTGCGTTTTGGTTAAAGAAATTTCTTTAAAAGGATATGGTCCTGTGAGCGTGGTCGTAGTGGTCATTTGCCTGATGTTATTTTCCACTATCAACAACATAGCTTCTTCTTTATATTGAAAAATGGCATTTTTCTTTGAATATCAAAGTAACACCTCTTATTGGAAAACCCTTGAGTAGAAACAGCTACAGATCATGTCATCAAAAATCGACTTGCCTGGGTATTTTCACAAATTCTGATTCGTATTGAAGATAGAAACTATTTAAGGAGACACCCTGTATAATCCTGAATAAATCAAATATCATAAAAATCGTTAAGTCAACGATTCATCAACTACATAACAATTTCTACCGCTTTCGAAGCTTTTCTTGAACAGTCTCTCGAGCGTTACTCAAGCCATGCGTGCCGTCTAATGATACGGAAAAAATTAATTATTAATTAATGAACGTCGTTTATATTCATATTTCGTTATTTAACACCTCTTTCGTTGGATTTGTGAAATCCACAGATCATCTCGGACTCTTAACGAGGCGATTTGAGAACTAAGTCTGCCTACTTCTTCGATTCGATGGACGCATCTGAATATGTTTAACCTCTTTTCCTAGGAAGAGATCGATGATTTATGCAGATTTGAAACCGATAAGTCTTCGTTTAGAAATGTTGAAGCATCTGTGTCAAGTTAGAGGACTGCAGTAATATCAACTGATCTATGAAACACGGTCTATTTCGACAGAAGGATGCACCCTAATATTTTTCAGTTTTTCAATATAATTGTATTTTGAATGTGATAATACTTATGTCATCCTATTCTGTCACAAAATTCATTATACAAAGTGTCTCAATTTTTAAGCGTTCACCCTCAATAACAGGGGGACAAAGCTTGTTCCTTCTGGGGTTGCAACCACATCAGGAATTTGAATTGGGAAAGTGGGTAGTTTCGTAGCACAAATCAAGCATGGATTCAAATTTATATGAACCTGCAGTTTGTGTTCTATAAAGTGAATATTTACAAAGTTACAAAGTGCTTTTCTTGGAATTAGGGTACTGATAAAACTAAATGAAACATTTACTTTATTATAACACAAACTTCAGGTTCATACAAATTTGAATTCATGCATCATTTGTGCTATAAAAATACCCACTTTCGCTATTCAAATTCCTGATGAGTTTGCTACCCTCTTCAGGTGGTTGCTAGTAGAAACAAGCTTTATACAGGAGTGTCTGTAAACAAATGCTAGGGACTCTGAGAGATGATCCTCGATGAAAATAAGAAGGGGAAGTTCATATACATTTTTTTGAAATCGACCCCCCTCGTCCAAGATACAGCATTTGGAAGGCGATGACGAGTTGACAGTTTTTAATTTTTTTACGGCTTCTTAAAAGCACTGAGTTATAAAACTATATATAATATCAAGCAAAAAGTAGATGTTACCCAAACAAATTATTTAGATCTCATAACTTTATTATTAGGGTTGAAAATAACAACCCTCTATTATTTTCGTTCAGAAAGGTTTTCGTGGGATGGATTTTCGAAAAATAAAATTCCATTATGGTTTCCCATTCAGTTCTGGAGAAAAAAGGCTTCTGCAAATTTCGATGAAGTCGATACTTTTCTCGGAAAAATAAAAACTTACAAGCAGTTATGATCACTGTTATTCCATTACATCGTATGTTCCATAGAATGAAAATTCTAAGATATTGTATATCTTTGACAGGAGATAAAGATGTTCTATAAATCTTTCTGAAGGTTTAATTACTAATTTACGGAAGAAAATTATATCCGTAATATTATTATTTCACAAATAGAACATTCTTTTGATTAATAAGCATAATTGACAAATCCTATTTTGAGCATAAACAATATTTTAGAATATTCATTCTATGGAACATACGATGAAATGAAATGAACAGTGATCATAACTGCTTGTAAGTTTTTATTTTTTCCGAGAAAATTATCGACTGTATCGAAATTTTGCAAGAGACTTTCTTCTCCAAAATTGAATAAGCGAATTTTATTTTTCGAAAATCTATCCCACGAAAACAATTTTTGAAGGAAAATCATAAGAGGTTGTTATTTTCAACCCCTACTAATTAAGTTATGGGATCAAAACATCTACTTAATGAATCATATTATGTATAGTTTTATGACTCAGTGTTTTTAGGAATTCTAAAACAATTTAAACTGTAAACTTGTCATCGCCTTCCAACGGCTGTATCTTTGAAGGGAGGTCGATTCAGAGAAAGAGTTACATGAACTGCCCTGCTTATTTCAAAGAGGAAATATTTTCCAAAGTCCCTCGCATTGGTTTACATACTGTATAACATAATGTCATTTTTTGTCTATACAGCCTGTATAGAAAAACAACGTAGACCCATTAAAGAGTGAATCTCCTCCGCTTTCACAAATCGCATAATAACATCAGATCACCCACTACTCCCACCCGATTTATATCCGATACATTTCTCGCTCCTAAATCTGGCGAAATTCAATACCAAATCGGCAATAAACTAAGAAAACAATAGCGAACAACGTGTAACGGTAATAAATACGATAATATCGATTTTTCAAACAGATGTGGGACAAATTTTCTACCTGTCCCCCCTGGGGGGCTATAAGAGCTCGTAGCGGTTCGACAAACCTGTTACGATCCGGCCAAATAGGGAAATCGATTTTCATCGAACGCGGTGAGAGGGCGCTGCCTCAACTTTCATGGGCTGTTTTGGCACGCATGCCACAGGTGTATAAGTATACAAGAAGTAACACATTCGTACACCTGTATATGGAACGATTTCGAAAGTACCCAGAGATCGATGGTACATCGTTGACCTCTTCGAACGTCGAGAATCGGTCAGATACATAATTCAATGTCGCGAAGACAGCGGCGGCTGGTGTACAGGGTGATTCACTTATCTTGGTAACCTAAGGGATGAATATTTTTTTATTCTGTTGACGGTATTTGGTACAAGTCAACATGACTTGAGATGTGAGTGTCGGAGAAAAGAATGAAGACGCCAGGCGTCGTGGCGCTATCAATTTTTTCTCCAGGGACATACCTTTTTATTCGAAAGATAACTTAATTCTGAATATTTCTTCTAAATACCATTTCTTGCCGTCAGCGACCTGCAGAGTGTGTTATATTAATACTATACCATTTATTTTTCTGCCTCGATTTAGAGACATCGATATGATTGTGTTTCTTAAAATCGAAGAGACTTTGTAGCAAACTATTTCTCAATCTTTATCCCCTATTATAGACGTACAATATCTAGAATATTCATTATATGAAACATACGATAAATGGATGGTAATCATAACTGCTTGTAAGTTTTTATTTTTTCCGAGAAAAGTATCGACTGTATCGAAATTTTTGTGGAAAAACATAAGAGATAATTTAATTTTTCGAAAACTATCACTATGTTTATATTTTTCCCCTTTCATTGAAATGTCTGGATTTAAAACTTTTAAAGATGCTACTTCGACAATTTTTGCAAAACTAACGAAATATTTTTTGGATAGTTAGGCAGATTAGAAAATAACAGAAAAAGCCCAAATAACAATACAGTTCATCAATATGAAAAAAGAATCTCTATATTTCTATAACAAGATATACGATTCAAGTTAATTTCATTTTTTGAATGAAGATTGATTTACTGAATGTTACAAGAAGATCGCATTATCTGAACCATAAAAAATTCGATTGGAATATTGCGAAAATGAATCCTTATGTTTCCATAACAAGATATCCGATTCAAGTTAATTTATGTTTTGATTCAAGATTGATTTACTGATTGTTCATGCAGAAGTTCAAGAGGTTCGCAGCATCAGAACCATAGATTTATTTTTTTTTAATTGTCAAGTTTTTACTCATTTCAGTTTTTGAATAATTTCCAGGCTATTATTCCGATTGTGTGAGATTCTGCATTTATATACTTAGTATCAATCTCAAGTCCTATACAAAATTTCAGATAATAGCTTCATTGCTCCACCAATGAACGAGCGCTCAAAAGCCCTGCTCAGGGCTTTCTTAAAAAATTTTTAAGTATTTTTCTTCGTCTGAAAACCTATAATTAGTTAGAAAGGTATTGTCGCTAATAACCATATGGTGGATGTGACTTCCTTCTTGAAAAAAATTTCAGTTCATAAAGAAGTTATGTATATTCGTTTGGTTTCAGTACTTCCAAGGAAAATAACGAAACAGGACGGAGTAGAAAATGACAGAAAAAGCCCATATAACAATGCAGTGAAGGGTTATCTAATAAGAGGTGTTATTTTGCCATTTTTCAATATGAATGATAGGATGTTTATTTCATTATAAAGAAAAAGATATGCCGTTAATAGTGGAAAATAACATCAGGCAAATGACTACCACGACCACGCTTACTAACAGGACCATATCATTCTAATGAAATTTTCCATAATCAAATCGCAAAGTGGCTGCCCTATGTCCTCGATAGCCTCACGAATTCTATCTTTGAGGAATCGAAGCTAGGCTATTGGCGTAGACCTCTCTTCACGTGGCCCCAAAGGAAGAAGTCGCAAGGTGTTAAATCACAAGATCTGGGTGGCCAATTGTGATCACCTCTTCGAGAGATAACACGGTCCGGAAACTTTTGCAAGAGATCAATGGTTGGGTTGCTTGTGTGACCGTAGGGCCGTCTTGTTGAAAGTAAACGTTGTCTATATCAATACTATACAATTTCGGCCATAAAAAATCATTAATCATCTCTCGATAGCGCAATCGATTAACCTGGGTTTTCTTCAACACTTTCGGCTACAGTAGCAATATTCTCGGCTGTTCTTTATTGCGGTCCAACAAGGTGCTTCACGACGACCCAAAAATGTTCGAATTTTACGAATCGTCTCTGCCAAATTTCACCTTTTTATAGGTAGTGAATTTTAATAGTTTCAATGCGTTCTTGAATCGTGTATCGTTTCATTTTTATTAATTGCGTAGTTTCTATTGCAAATGTCAAAAACAGCTTCCAACGTGAAATCTACCGAAATAGCGGGCTATTCGAAATAACACCTCTATTGGAAAATCCTTTACAATAATTCTTTCTCCATTCCTCCATCAACATCAATCGTTCCGAAATCAATTTCTTCCAATTATTTAATGCCCGAACCAATCAATCAAAATTCCTTCCGTTCGATCAACCCGGACTACTACGACGATCGAAACTTTCACTTGATGTCGACCTGTTCGCAGATGTTCAAAAGACTGTCCGTTTCCGCACGAAAACTGTATTCTCGGCCGTACAAGTTTTCTTCGCGCGCGGCGTAACGAAATCGCCGAGGAAAAAAACGAAAAGCCGACGGGTAAACAACCGGACTTTCGAGTCGGTACGCGTCCCCCCAGGCGCCCAGATACGACCACCATTGTTTATTTCACGGTTTTGCCTACTCGGTTCGCCGTAAGATAACTTGAAGTATCTTACGCGAGGATTTGCTGGAGTTTTGTTTAATTTTGTTGGTGTGAAATTTCGGAATTTCGAACGGTGGAGTTCCGCAGAGAACGGTTTTTGGTCCCCCTTTTGTTTCGTTTATATTGATGTGTTAGCTTTTTCTGTAATTTTTCGAAAGTACTCGTATATGCCAACTATTGGTTTGATGCCATTGAACAGAAAGTAGTTGTTTTTTTGAGCGATCGTCTCTACTAAAACGAGTATGCAGGGTGTTCCTAAACTTGCGGCAAAAATTCAGGGGATTGTTCCTTGGACTATTCTAAGAATATTTTGTCCTTTGATGATTTTTGAAAAACCTCTTTGTTTCGAAGATACAGAGGAAACAAAATTTTAGATAATAACATTCTATTATGAAAAATTACATGAAAATTTAACTTAACCTACAAAAACTGTTGAAAATGACCACCTCTAGCCAGTGTGTATAGCGATTCATAATAGTCAAAGATAAAATGTTAATTGCTAATACATCAAAAAACGAATTTAAATGGAAACCGTGTTTAATCTGTATTCCTTTACCATCTGAACTATCAATTTCAAGTCAAAAAACTGGCCGTTTTTAGTAATTGGAATGTTGTTAAACAAATTTAAAAATAAATTGTACCTACTTAGTAAACACAGTGCGGTACGCATTTTTATTTAAACTATTATTAATTTTAAAAATATGAAAATGTTGTTTCCCCTGTATCTTCGAAACGAAAAGGTTTTTCAAAAATCATCAAAGGACAAAACATGCTTAAAATAGTCCAAGGAACAACCCCCTGAATTTTTGCCGCATGTTCAGGAAACACCCTGTATATTTGGTGTCAATGTCTCCCCAAAAAAAAACCCAAAAACTCCTGCGCAGGGCGTAACCTAAATTTTTGGTTTATTGCATTTTTAAATTCAAAATTTTGAATGGCCAACCCATCATAAAAAATAGATTTGGATTCAAGTTGAAGCAGTTTCATATCTACCTCAAAATACCGAAGTTAACCTCTTAAATAATTCATATTTATATCTGGTTCAAAGAATCCATTAATATTCGAAAACGTGGGAATTACCGGAAAAAATCAACATATAAATCGTCCGAAAATAAGACCGTGCAACGTCACGCGTCTGTCACAATAAACTCTAACAAATTTAGACGAATACGTTTCAGAATATTCGAAATTGAGATGCGTCCACATATTAAAATGTTGCGAAGGTTTGAAAAGCCGACATGCGGTTTATTATTATATTATGATCGGCTTGTTATTATGTTAATCTTATGCGGTGATAAAATTGATCACTATGTTACGGATGTAGCAGATGCAGGAAATATTTAATAGGTCCTCCCACACGAGAAAGTTTTTAAGGAGTTTGATTTTGAACACCAAAACATCTAAATATGTCACAGTGCTTTTTGTATAATGAGCATGGAAAAAGAACTTTAACTGAAGAATGGAAAAAGGAATAAAATACCCAAAACTTCAAAGTTAATACTCAAAATGGCTTACATGTGGTTTTAAAATACGATAGGTCCCGTACTGGAAAATACGGGTCAAGAACCAAGTGTACTAGTTAAGGCTCATATTCTAGTGTTTTTTTTGGCAGAAATACTAACAATCATATAGGCTATAGGAAAATGAAATTAATGTAACCTGAAAACTATCAAACCGTTTTTGCTCATCAACGAACACATTCAAGATAATTGATCTGTTAATCTTCCTTGAAGATTTTGAGTCAGTAGTAGCTCTATAAGTTTCAAAGTTATATAGGTAATCTTATTCTGGATTTTGTGAATTTGTTTCTGCAAACGCAATAAATTCCCGAAAATAGATTTATTCTGTTTCAAAATCATAGCAGAATGAAAGATTCTGTACTGATAACATAATAAATAAAATCAAGATCATATAAATAAATATTGAAACAAAATTGACTGAATGAACTCAAACAATTATACAGTGGAACTTCCCTATAACGAACGTCTGTATAACGAATTTCTCTGTACAACGAATTTCGTACAAGACATTGCCCCTTGAATCCAAATTCCATGCTAAAAACACCCCTCTAAAACGAAGTAAATTCTCTCTATAACGAAATATTCAAAGAACATCACTTTTTGAATGGGTTAAAAAAGGTATAAGGATGGGGGTTTTCCGAAATTTTCCCGGACATTAGGGAGAGCAAAAAGATCCTTCTGAAACAGTTTTGATTACACCCCTGACTGTTTGGTTTCAATCTAACCATCACCTTGTGTGAAAGTTGTGCGAAAATGTCTAAAAGGAAGTGCTCAAGTTTTCAAATCTTCTTACTTATAAGGAAATTTCTTTATAACGAATTTTTTTGCGGATTTAGCGCTTTCGTTATAGGGAAGTTCCACTGTATATCAATTTAATTTACCCCTCTCAAAAGATTGTTATTTCAACACGCCTTTCTTTATTTCTAGGAGGAATTAGAAACTCTGAAGGCAAAGTACGAAAAATGGAACAAGAAAGGACACTCCTCAAACACGAAAATGACAAATTGGAAGCCAAGGTGAGTGTCATTACTCTTTTACAAAAATTTATAACATGATAGTTCTGGTATATTCTATTACATTTTCACCGAGACATCAATACCATCTGAAGTACAATTTCGTAGTGAATTTTTCCAAGAAGAAAACTACAACATATCGTATATTGAAGATTCTTGTTATAATAATTTTCAATTATTGAAGATGAAAATCAACGGTGATCAAAACACAAACAAAGTTTGATTGATTCTTTCTTCGTGTTCTCGTTTTCTGTATTTTTTTGGACTGTTAAAGAAACATCGAAGGATATGGACCTCGAAATTGAGAAATGTTCCGCGATCTATATTTATCTAGTTGGACCTATTTAGCTTTCAACGTCCGAAACGGACGATAAACTTTCGTTCATCCCTCGTAAACATAAAAAATTCTATTCTGTCAATTAGGACGAGCAGAGAGACTTGTGCCAATTAGATTGGAAATTCTCTGGCGTGAAAAAAAGGCGCCTGACATATCTGTCTTGGCCAAGAACCAGGGGCGGAACCCCCACGATTGAGAAGAAAAAAAAAATTATCAATATGGCTGATGCGAAAATGCGAAATATATCATACAAAACAACTCCCTGGGTTTTCGAGAATTTTCGTTTTTGTACAATATCAAGAAGAAAACGATAAAGATATCATATTACACGACGTTAAACATCACAACAACAATTTGCCAACTTAATAGCGACCAAAATAATTACTAATCACTAAATCAACTTAGAATATTTTTTATCCACGACTATTGTAAAATCCGTCTCTGTGATCGGCCTTAATAATACCCATTAATCACAAGGGAATAATGAGATTTCAATTCATGCTGTCAGATGCTTCATAGATTTAGCTTTGATATAATATTCTTTAAATTAGTTTTCTTCAGTTTCTAAAGTACTGCAACTAACAAATATGTTCATACCTTGTCAATCGAGGGCCAAATCTACTTTCATTATATCAATTAAAGCTTTTTCATCACAAAAATATACAATGAGCAGTTATCCAAAAATTTCGCATGTGTCAACTTGACTTTTTCCACGCTTCTCATAGAAGGGTCTTGTCGCGGTCGCCAAATGTTATAATTTTTAAGAAGTAGTCGTAGATAAAGTATAGTATTCTACTCGCGTATAATGGCTATTATTCACTCGGTGATTTGGTCCACGAGCCGTAGTTGAATGCCTTAACTTTACATCGCGAATAATAGCTATCATTATACGCTCGTTGCATAATGTGCCATTTCTGTGCATCCCGTATGAGCCTTCGACTGATTATTATATCAGTTTTTCGCTCGGAAAACGTAAATTTTCTCGAGTTGACATTTGCAAATGTCCCTCAGAGTAAGAAATAAACATAGAGATGCCCCTACGCCTACGCTTGAATAGTACTGCATTGTAATCAACCAAGCATTAGAGTGAGATGGAAAGCATTTCACTTCAGCACGGGGGTGGGAAGTGAAGTAAAGAAGAATTCTCATTTCTACAATTCCTGAATATAATACAACATTTTCGTAATTTTGCCCTAGCTATAATGACCGGAATGCCTTAAGAAACAATAAATTGTCACCAAATAGTAGAATAATAATTTAGTTTATGAACTTCTATTCGAAATGAAAATGTAAACACATCACACAGAAAAACTAAGCACTAACAGATGATGTTGCCAAACTGACAGAACTGTCTTGAATAGACGCAAGCCGTTAGTATCAGAGTAAGGGAATATAAGACCAATTATCCCAATACGGAATAAACATACGGCACGAGTACGCAACGCCGGAATATCGTTCGCGTGCATAAAAAGATTCTATCGGCTGCATAACAAATGCGCGAAGGCATCTCTAGGTTTACTTTTTACTCTGTGGATACAACACCTTCACCATTTTCTCGTGTCTGACTTGTGCGATTGCCCCTTAGTGGCCTCTCTGGGGTCCGCCACTGCCCAGAGCCTTTCCCAATACATAATACTGCGCCCACATCGCTAGTATAGTAGAATCGGCGAGGTCCTTTCTCTATTATGCAGCCAGTGGGAAAAAAATAATTCCCTGGACACTTGCCACGGTTTCGTTGCAAGTATTATTTTAAGAATGAAAAATCGGGAAAGCTGATCAATCTGTCCACTGTTGAGGTGTTACGTCACTGGCGTTACGTCGTTTTGTACGCTTCGACGGAAATTTGGTCGGGTGGTGTGAAGATAAGGTCATTAATCAGATTTTGTGTGTTGGTAGTTAGTTATTGGGCAATATGTCAGGAAATTTTGAACGAGTATTGATTGGCGATTTTAGTTTCAAAAATTGTAGCTAAGGGTTTTTTTCTTATTTGATTTTTGAACTTTTTTCCCTATAGAGTCAAAACTGTTTTTATTTCGTTAATTATTATTATATTTTTTCACGAGTTCAAAATTCAAAAAACAAATATGGAAGTTTTCTTCACGAACTAGTGATAGAATAAGCGTTCTGTACCATGGAGTTTTTCTATTATTCACTCTTCTCTTATCTTGTAGCGAATTTAATGCTCTTTCTGAATATGTATTCAAATTTGATGAGACTACCAGAAAAACTGAATAATAATCATTTAAGAGGAAAAACTCGAAATATTTCTGGAAATGTTAACTTTAAGAATAACCGTCCATAATTTGAACGCATGTTATATGACATTTTTTGTTGCAAATCATTCGTATAATCTCCCCTTGAAGTTTATCCACTTTAAAGTAGACACCCTGTATAGATTGTGATACATCAAATGAAAGGTAATTTGATTACCTATTCAGCTATATGGCTAAACAAAGGAATTGGTTGTGCCCTTTTTTTCATTAAAATATCAGTAAAGAATTTACAATTTGTGATTGAAGAGTACTGCAATCAGACCGTTATTAATTATTACTGAGAGAATTTACGAATCCATGAATATTTCATTTGATGTATCACAACCTATACAGGGTGTCCTGGAAAATGTGGGGAATCTCTCGGATTCAGATAGAACATAAAAAATGAAGATGACAAGTTTCCATAATTTGTTTTCCTAGCGGCTCTCCCTACGAAGATACGACCTCCTAAATGACGCCACTGGAAATCCATTTAGGTGGAATAAGTTTCAAACTACTCGACATTTTGATAAAATTTTACATGATAATAATATTAAGACCTCTTAAATCACCGCACACAAATTTCAATTAGCTTGTTTAGTTTACCAGAGGCGACTGGGTTGTACATTTTAATGCTTACATTTCAACACCCTGTATGATAAGGTGCTAAAAAAACAAATTGGATACCTTGAACATTAAGCTATAGAAAAGCTTCTCTTGTTCAGTATCGATAAAATGAACCGTTTCCGAAAAAAAAAATAATGAAAGGAGGAAGTAATTGAAATTTTATTCCACTAAAATAAATTTCCTGTGGCGTCATTTAGGAGGTCGTATCTTCGTAGGGACGGTCGCTAGGAAAAAAAAAATTATGGAACTCGTCATCTTATTTTTTTATGTTCTATCCGAATCCAGAAATTTCCCATATTTTCCGGCATACCCTGTATATTCCCATTTGAAAAAATAAATTAGAGGGTGCAAAATAGCAGCTTGAAAAAGCATAGGATTAATTACTATTGTAATTAAAAATAGAAGGTTGCAAGAACTCTTCTCAATAATTCTCCATAAAAGAATTAAAACGATTTACGTTACTTTTTGACACGCTGTAAAATGTTTCTCTTTTATCGAATTTTATTTTCGAACTTTCAAACGATCCACCCATTATTATCATTCAAAGTTCTCAGTTCCCAAATACAGTTTCTCGGGAGCCACCCTGCACATCACCACCCTCTATCAAACCCTTCAACCAACAAACCAACAGAAAAAAACAAACTGCAACAAGACAACTCCTTCCTCGAAAACTCCACCGCCAAACCACGGCTCGGATGCATATCCTCACTAAAAATACCCAAACAATTGAGCGTTGCATTCCGATTTTTTCTCAACTCCCAGTCCAGCCCAGAATAATTGGGCAACAGAACGCGCGTCCCAGTCCTGTCGCACGTCCAAGCTTTCCTCGCGGATCTATCAACTAATAGCAATCGGATAATGGCATAGGAAACGGAAATCTAAAATACACATCACAAAAATCCCACTTGTGACGCGTTACAAGCGGCCTCAGTCGCACGAACGCCACTGGCGCGCACAGAACGCTCCGTTCGCAATGAGTGCACCGCGATAAGTGTCTTCAGTTGGTGTGAGGATCTCCTTTGGTTTCCAAGATGTTCTCCGAGTACTCTTTGGGTAGAGGGCCTCTACTTCTTCTTACAGAGAAGAATCTCCCAGAATTCTTCCTAGGTTGACCACCAGGAGTTCTCACCGTCAAACTACCCTTCTACGTCCAGCTACGCCAGAAACTACAGCTTGGCATCATACCCCATCTCAAACTCCAGTTCGTACTCAGAAAACGTCCACCAAGAGTCCCTGCTGACCTCAGAAGACAAAAGAGACACTTACTCCCAGTCTTCTGATGATCGTTATGGATTCACCCCAAGGTCCATGAGCAAACTAAGAGTCATAGGAAGGGACTCGAGAGAACGTTCCTCTAGCTTGGAACCTAGAAGATACTACCCTCAAACCTCTGAGTACGACCACACTGACCAAGAAGACAAAGATGACTCCTCAATAGTCTTAGACGCTAACCTCTCCTTTGTGCTTGGCTGCAGGACCAGGATGAGGCAAAAAGTTAAACCTATACCAGCGTACCAAGAAGAAGGTACCGCTAACAACGCCCTCGCCAGTAAGATCAAGAACTTCTTGAGAGAGGACTGACCATGTAATGGACGAGTGGAGAAAGACTGGTAAAAAGAGGGGTGGAAGGTCCAAGAGGGAGATTGAGGAGGAGAGGGAGGCTCTGTCGAAGTCTAGGAGCGAAAGGAATATTATGATCAAGAGTTTGAAGATTTACAGCAGGTCCAGCAGCGTTGCCAGGTCTAGTTTAGGATCAGCAACGATGATACGATCACTGAGGGTGGTGATGCTACGGAGTTTGATGAGGTACGGAGGTGTTGAGAATGAGCTGATTGTGATTAAGAGCTTGAGAGTGGCAAACTTCTGTAGACGTAAATGCTAAAAGTTTTTCTATAGATGACCTCAACACAGGTAGAAACTATCACCAACTGTGAAACTTGGGACGCGGGGTAGTTTAGGCAAGTAAGAGGTAATAAAGAGGTGAACAATTGACTCTGAGATTCCTTGTAATATTAAACCCGTATCGATATTTTGTTTGAAGCAATATTAGTGATCACTTTGTGCATTGGCAGACACTTAGCACGGTTCAACCCTCTGCCAGAGATCCTTAAACTGGAAATAATCGCATTTGAAATTTTGTTTAAAATTGAAACTGTCTGCCAACTAAGAAAATATCGTTTGATGGCTCCCTAGGCAACGATCAAATAAATTTAACTTCTACTGAATATCGAAAGTATAGAAAATATCAATTTTACTTTGAGGGTGTCTGGCAGGGAGTTGGCATAGTACTAACTGTCTGGCAATTGACGAAGTGATTTCGAATGTTATTAAGAATAGAATATATGAAAACTGGGTTTCATACTATAACGAATTTGAGTTTTTGACCTCTTTCATTTCCTCCTTCCTGCTAAATTCTTCTAGTCTTATTTTCATCGTGGGTGATAGTTCCTACCCATATTGTGGCCATTCATTGGAAAACTTGCAGCTTTGATACAATAACCAAGGAGAACCCATCGACTGCTCTTGCCCCGATTGAAGTGCGTCCCATTTGGCTTATTTTTTTGAAATCTAACAATTTACATTGAAAGACTCGTTTCGTTAGTAAAGTATCTACGTTTTTCAGTAGTCGGTCGTTTCGAAAATTTATAACTTGGTTTAGTATTTTTATTGTCGCATAAATAATCATTTGAAATTGCAGCAAATAATATGAGTTTTACTTTTGATGATGACGGTGCCTCGATCTCTTCAGGCTATTCGAAGGTTTTAAATTTTACCACTGTATATTGAACGTCCCTATTACAAAAAAACTTCGCGGTAGTCTATAGAGGGTGTCCCAAAACTCGACGTCAACCCGGAACCGGGTGAAAAGGCAAGGTGGTGGTTGTCAGAAAAATATAAAAAAAAAATCATGATTTTTAAATAATGGGCATTCAAAAAACACGCAAAATTCCACAGCTTGTGACAGTCTCTTCGCTCCTGTTGCCACAAAAATAAATTTTTTCCCGGAAGATGTATCGGAAGTTCTGATCCAATCTGGTGTCCGGCCCGTTTAACCGGACTTGAATCTATTGGACTTTTTTTACTAGGAAACAGTTAAGAAAAGTGTATTCAAAGACAATCGAAAATAAATTTGAGTTATGGCAGCTACAATTTACAAGTATTATACCATTTTGGAATCCTTACTAAATGCGCTAACTTTTGACAAAACATGCCAAACTTGCTTAGTACATTGTTTTCAATACAGTCAGTTGAAACTAGGCAATTGTTTATTCTGATTTTTTTTTCTGAGAAGCAAGCCCTATTTTATGAAATCTAGAGCAGCTGGCATCCAAATTTGATTACAGTTTAGACAAGATTCAAGGTTACACAGCAAAAAAAAAAAGTTGGAAAAAGTTGATATTTGTGGCAACAGGAGCGAAAAGACTATCACAGGGTGTGGAATTTTTAGTGATTTTTTAAATGCCCATTATTTTAAATCATGCAACTTAGATTTTTTTATATTTTCTGACAACCAGCATTACTTGCCTTTTCACCGGTTCCGGGTTGACGTCGAGTTTTGGGACACCCTGTATTTACCGTCTAATAGTTCTATTAATTTGAATGGTAGTTTTAGTTTTGTTATCACACAAACAACAATGAACTTACCTATCTTGTTGGTTTTCTGCCTGAAAAAAAAAATAATCACTTAAAAGATATTCAATACAACATTTGTTTCATCAAATGAAAATAGTCTTCATGTTACGTGAATTATTTATTCAATAGACCTTATAATAAATACCAATTCAATCCACTTCAATTTTCAAAAATCTCCATGAGTTACTTCAGTTTTACTAGGAGAAATTATTGAATAATTCCAAAGATTTCAGGATAGGGCATGCTATAAGGGGATGTCGTATTTAAAAGTGTCAACTCTCAACAACAAATCAGAATTTGTGAAAAACACTCAGACAGGTCGGTTTTT
>JACDNR010000852.1:0-36790 GCA_013421045.1 Propylea japonica | reverse complement strand
TCGTATCGAATATTTTTTATGGACATAGAAAGTTTCTTTTTTTCGATATTCCAATGAATTTTCGATGTTTCTGTTTACACTATGGCCACGAAACTTTGCATGAAGCTCATTATAAGCATCTTGCATATGACCTCAACATTTCATTCCGATGGGTTTCGTGTTGTCTGAGATATTGAGGAACAAAATTTGAATTACCATATTTTAGGAATACCCTGTACGATATGGCTGCTTAACTAACTTAACCGAGCCATTTGGAAACCGAACTCACCCTTGAAATTTCAAGTCACTAGGAAAGTTCCTTCGAAAGTTATTGTGCTAATGACCGGACTGCTTCACAGGAAGAATTGAATTTGACCACAGGTTCGTCATCGGGGAGTAGAACCTTATCGTTTTGAGGCCCTTTTCGGCTCAAAATTCGAAAATTACAGACATTTTGGCAGAGAACGATATAGAACTCGATTAAGGAGAACGAGCGCTCAAAAGGATTGCAAATACAAGCAACTGAGCTAATCCGAGCAGATAACAAACGATGTATCATCTTTGTAGTGACAGTGTTTGAAGGTTTGCCATATGCGTAAATTTTGGCGATTCGTGTTCTAGAAGCACTATGTAGTCCTCACGAATGTGTGTATCCAAGTTTTGCAAATTCGTTTCTGAGTAGAATTTCTTTTATATCCTGTTCACTATATTTGGTGCACTCAAGATTAATTCTGTGTATTTCATAGACATCTATCGAAAATCGAAAGATCCTTGGAATCCTAATCTCGTCATTGTCGAAATTGAACAGAGACAACGTTTCACGAAAATGTTTTTGGGTATCCAGAAATAGATGAATGAATATTCAGCAGATTTCAATGAACTTTTCATGAGCATTGAATAATACAAGCTCATCGCTAGTTATTTATTCATTTGATCGTTCAAAGCAGAATCTTTTTCACTTATTGAGAACAGTTCTTTCTCAAATAACTGAGAGGAAACCAATAATTGAGACAACCATTTTAACCTTAATTTATGTCATCACTAATAATTCTTCCAGAAATTGGAATTTTAACCAATGAAACTAAGGTCGAAAGACGCAGAATAGAGGAAGATTATATATTTCGTGAAAATTCAACTTTCCACGGTTAGGAATACGAAAATTTATGAGCAATTTATTTTGTCGACATTCCATTACTATCGAGTCAAGTTTTGGACACTTATCCATGTACGCCTATGCGGCCTGGCATATAACAAAAAACACACACACCACAGCACGGAGCATCAGCAAAAAAACATATCACGTTTGCATTCCTGATAGGTCAGTAGACTTCTCTAGATTACGAAACCAAACCTGATACAAAATGCTCACGATCTGTTCTTTGTTGGTCTATGTCGAGATGCTTCCATTTATAACTGACGTTTAAGCAAGCAATTTCACGTTTAATTGTTGTTGCTCTACCCGCCTGTAAAGTAATAATTCTCCGTTTGTTGTTATTTACATGGAAACTAGGAGATGATGAATTGCCTTCTGAGAATATTGGCTTTTTCTGTTGCGAAATGATGATGGGAATGCTATTGAATGGTTAGTAATCTTATGGATTAATTCGAGAGGAAGAAAAGTTGAATTATGAGTGACAGAGACGTTCAGCCCATAATGTATTCGCGCAATAGACCTTATGGAATTCACTTTGAAGTTTTTCGAAATATCTTTTGGTGTGAAAAAGAAAAAAAATCGGGGGCGTCAAGATTATTGAATAACATGAGTTGAGTAGATTATAATATCACAGAAATATTCGGTGATAAGTATCATAAGGCCTTTTCGGGAACTGACACGGGTTAACTCGGTTCCTAACCTTCGCGTTCATTAAGATAACCCGAACATCCAACCCGTGTTCGGAAAGTACGGTGCTATTAACTCGATCACTGACCCAGGTTGATTTATCGTAACCCTACACAAGAGCAGGGTCGTAAAGACGCCGCATGCGCACCGCAATTTAATTTTGTATTTGAAAAGCGCAGAAATATATCTTCTACTTTTTTCTAAGTAATTTCATATATTCTATTCCTCGAAATTATGGAAAGAGAAGAGAATTTGGCTCAATATAAAATGTGTGGTTCTCTGAGCCAATAAAATATTGTAAAACAATATTTGGTTTATTGGTTATGTTATTGATACGTCTGACACTTCAAACTGATGTGTTCGTAAACTTAGAACCCCGTGATCCGAGTAGATCCGTCACGTGACCCAATGCATGAGTTAATAACCCTCAGTAGGTTTCCTAAAACTTCTATACATATACTCATAGCAGGTTAAGTCTTATGTTATTAAGAGTATATGCATACTTTTAACTTTACTCTATCGGATCAGTGCAGAGAGACAAATCTAAATGACATGAGGAATTCTAGCATCGTAAGCTGAAAAAGTTTGGGGTGAAATCAGCAAGAATAGAACCGGACTAGCGCCATCTAGTAGAGCATATTTATTTACCTCTGATAAAAAACATATAGTCCGTTCACGAAAGTTTGTCAAGTATCACTTATTTCAGTTTTTGAATAATTTCCAGAATATTATTCTGATCGTGCTGAGATTTTGCACCTATATATTCCGTATACATCGAGGTCATAGCCTCATTGCTCCACCAATAAACGAGCCCACAAAAGCACCAGCAGTCAATAAAAATAAAGTTTTATTAGAAATTTTCGAGGCGTAAGAAATCTAAATAACTCACACCTCGGTACAGAGGCTTCATTATCTCGAAATATAAACCAGATTGGTCGCGTGCTGAGAGCGACCTGAACTTGCGAATGAAAACAAAAAAACTTGAAAGTGAATCTGACAGATACGCGTATGAAAGACATGAACACGTTTGACCTCTCAAGCAGAGCGCAGGATCATACCAGTAGGTACATACTTCGCTTTGCACGACTACGTCTCGTCACGGTAAACATCACAACTTGCGCCACCTAGTAGGGTAACACGAAAGCTTCTAAATTAGTATCGAATACTGCTACTACGACTCTCTTGGAGGAGCTGTATCAGTATCATTGTATGTATGAATATGCTTATACAATGATTATGTGTAGACTATACAATGGTTCCATATAGTTTTCCAGTGAATATTTTCCTCGTCTTAATTTCCACCAATCAGAAACGCGCAAGTTTGAATTTCGAATGGTTTCTAGATCGAAAAACTTATTGCAGAAAATGTCAGCAGTTTCTTCGATTTTACCAGCGGCAAAAATTTACAGTTGCTATCAAAGAAATACCTTTGCATAATGGATATGCACTCATGAAATAGTCAGATACCATTCGGCAACTGATTTTTCCTCTGAAAAGAATCGAAAAAACACAATGTAAGGTAACATCCCCGTCTACAACTCGCATTTTTGTTAACACCAGCATTCATGCTTCTTGAAAAAACATTATTTAGCAACGTGCTTTTTAGATTTTTTTCGGAAACATTAGATGCCTTCATGATCACTCACGACAAAATTTTGATAGTTTCTCAAATTCAAGATGCTGCTTTTTATTTATTATGTTTCTCGTGCACATCATTGAATATCGTTTTTCGAACAATTATGAAATGTGAAATTGTCACTTCGAATACTGCTCAGGAAAAATTTTTCCTGTACCTACCTAAGAACTATCACAGTCTGAAAGAGATTCTCTATAAATGCTTCTATTGTATCTATATTCGCCAATTTCGATCAAGACTGTTTTCCATTTCACTTTGGTACAAATCATTCACGGAATTGCCAAACCATAAATTTTTTGACATTTGATGAATTTGACCAGCTAAATTCAAATTCACTGGAATTCCATATAGAAATAATAAATAATAAAAGACACCTCATCTGTTATATCTCCGAAATGTTGATATCTTCAGTCTCCTTGACCTCCTCTGTTTCTTCCCTTGAGAGCACTCTTTTCTCCTTAACCTCACGTACGACTCCATCAGGATTGGAGGTGACCACCCAGTTTCTTTTACCGACAGCATTTTCCGCGTTTCCTTCCACTGCCAAGGGACCATCAATTTCGTCGTCTCCAAGTTTACGTAACTGAAAGAACAATTTTCACTTGAATTTCATTAGAAAATAACACTATTGAGTTTCACTCATCCGAATATGTAAGTGTAAAAATTCTCAGAAATATTTCATGTAACGACTCAAAAATATGTGCAAAATTTCGTGAATATCATTATACGTGATGAATTTCAAATCATCATAACTTTTCTACCTATTTTTGACCATAAACGATCATAACAAATTCATACTCTGAGCTGGTCCTACTCATCGGCAGGCTCTAAACTCAAGACACTCTGTATAGCAGGGCCTTCCATACTGAGGGTGTTTGACGAATTTAATCTGTCAATTGACAGTTAGGAATCAACTGGTCGACTTGTATGGGGTCTTTGAAGTTAGCGAGAAGTTGGAAGCACTAATTCTTAAACTATGATCAATATTCAGTGCCTAATTAGTAGTGCCTATTAAGTCGGCTACAGACCATCGAACAAAGCTCAAGACAAGTTCGACGTACATACTCGCGAGCATGTAGGTATGCTGGGATCTACACACGTACGTACATTTGTGTCTTCTAGGCGTGGAAGTTGCGTTTCGTTAAGATGTCGTGTGAAGATGAATTCGATTTACTTGCATTGGCGTGTTTTTGTGTCATAAGAAAAAGGCATAATCTGTTAAAGAAAAGACTGAAACCAAGAGAGAAATGTGTGAAGTAATGGCTTTTGAAGAGAAATAAGTGATCATACGAATTTATTTCGAATAGAACCTGACGATTGGCGAAACGATCTTCGAATGGATGTAGATAATTATGTTATATCTTGGAGTTGGAGTAACACCACCTCTATTGAAAATATACCATTATGAGACTTGCTATATCGGCGCATGAAAAATTGTCAGCCGCATTTCGATATTTGGCTACTGGGAGAAAATATTGAGTATTTAAAATCCCCTACAATAATTACTTCCCAGGCATTGTCATTCATAATTCCAGAGACGCGATGTGCTATAGTCTTTCGGCTATAAAATTCTATATGCTATGAAATAAATATACCTACATTTAGTGCCTTATTAGTACTTTTGGAGCCGATGAAAAATAACCGTTTTCATAATATCAGAAATTATTTACGTTTGTGCTGACTTCAGAGTCCGCACGAAGATATTCGAATTTTTATTTGTTTTTTTCGAATTTTTAATTGCCAATTGAATATAAAAGCATTGTTAATTCGTATAATCAAACATGAAAGCGTTGTTGAATTGTCAATTGAGATTAAGACAGATAAAAAAGAAGACTAGCTGAAGTTGTGGTAGATCTTAGTTTATGATCTTTTCTATCAGTCATCCTTTTTGGAATAAAACGACTAAATAACAAAATATAAGCTTTTGAGTTATCTATTCGTATTTTTGTTGCACATTTCAGTGTTACCCTATATTTTTATTCGTAAAATATTGGTTTTCCTTGTATTCATCTGAATGCAGGACTCATATAGGTTACAAAGAGGAATTGTAAATCGAATCTATCTATCAAAATATTCAGGTTTTTTTAAAATTCCATATAACTTGGACTCTTACTGACGAAGGTACTACACAATAGGTTGTTGGCCTCCGAAATGTAAAACTACCGAGGAGCCTTTAAATATCATTGAATCATCACATTTATTGTATATGTTACGGGTAAAGTTAGATTAACGAGTAAACCTAGGTTTACCCGAGTAAACTGCGAAATACCCAAGAAACATGGGTAAAGTACGAAATATAACCGACATTGAACCTATTTCGGACTTTACCGAAGCAACCGAAGAGAAAGGACTTGCGCGTTTAAGACAGCGTTTTAATGAAATTTTCAATGGATTAGTTTTCAAAAATAAACTTTTTATACATTTCTGACCTTTTTCTTTTTGCTGTACCCAACATTAACCATGTGAAAATGGGTAGAACGCGGTTTACCCGGGTAAAGTCCGAAATAGGTCTAATGTCGGTTATATTTCATACTTTACCCATGTTTCTTGGGTATTTCGCAGTTTACCCGGGTAAACCTAGGTTTACTCGTTAATCTAACTTTACCCGTAACATATACATCATGAAGCAGAGTGGGCTTGAATATTCTGGACATATTGTATAATCCAAAAGAGCAATTACAAAGTCTCACAGCTTATTGGCAAATGATGTCTGGAGGAGATCAGGCAGAAGGATATATTCATATTATCTACAAACTTCGAAAAAGATTAAACAAACTCTATCTGGGTTTTCTTGAATAATTTCAAGATATCATTTGTAATATATCTTTTATTACTCAAATTTATGGCATATTTATAATCTTGATTGAAAGTATGTATACATAGGTATTGAGAACGAGGAAGAAAACGAATGTATCGTAATAACTAAATCATATATTTACTGATACTTCTGGTGTTTCGACCTTCATATTTGATAGAAAATGATACCGATCATTGATGAGGTGTAGGCGTATCCTGATGTATACATGTTAACATCAACTGATAGCCTGAAGAAAGCCGATACCTTTGCATGTTGCATCAATCTGTATGCTGCTTCACCTCATAGCCACACTCAATCGCCTCTTATGATAAATTGACCCTGGATCGAAATCTCTCAATCACCGATTGAACCATAACAGATAGAACCACCCACGTAGATCTGTTAATGTTCATTTCTCTATAATATTTTATTGCAGGAAATTTATGAAACATTCAACGAAAAGGTCAATTTGAGAATAAGCTCACGTTGGCTAATAGTATTAGGGCAAAACTTTATAAAGGCTGAACCGATGGTTTTTCAATCAATTCATTTTAGTTGGCAATGCTGCTTGGTTGGGAAGAATGATTTTTTTGATCTTAACTCCGTGAATTTGTGGAATTCTGAGAATAACCTGAAAAAATTTCATTGAAATCAACTGAAAATCAACTTGAAAATTGAATGGTCAAAATGCAATTGATTTTACAGAATTTCCTATCTATTATTAATGCACTGAAAGAAATTCTCAGTTATAGTTATAAAATATTTGTTACTGCCAAATTTGGTGAAAATTATTCAATAAGATTCACAACAAATATGGCTCATTTATTAAAACTTTTAGTAACATTTTTTAATATTCACTAAAAACAAACGATTTTGTTCTACTGAATTCAAACAGAATAATTTTATTATAATAAGTTATTTATTACAGAGACTGAAATATATTTATCAATAAATTTGGTTTCCAATCAATATTATTTGGTCATTATCAATAAATGTAGAATTATCTGTTAATAAATCTTTGTTAATATGTTTATTATTATTAGGGTTTTGATTTTAATAGATCATTTGTTTATAATAAATCTACGATAATAAATGATAGTAAACTTTATTTGTCTGAGCGTAAATTCCTGTACAGACAAGTCCCAGCGAATAGCCTTTACATCAGGATCGGAACTCCAATCAAACCACAATATTTGTGTCGCCAAATAACGAAGTAACGCCAACGGTCTGCCAAGTGCCAACGGTTTCAGTTTCCAGAATAATTTTGTTCCTGACGGTTGGCGTCTTGCTGTGCGGCTGTTCGTAATTGTTGTGAGTGTAACAAAAAAATGGAAGTTTTTCCGTTCTTCCTTGCGGAATGTGGCGTTACCCAGGAGATGCTGAGAGATTTTGAACGTAAGTACCTCACCTTGGCTTATGAATTTATAGTGAAAAATTCTACTATAAAAATGTTTCTCTTATTTATAATTGATATTTGCTGGTATGAATAATAAACAATTTTTCAGAAAATGGAATAACGAATTTGAAACTCCTGAAGGAGGTTTCGGAAAATGACGCTGATTTCAAACAGTTAGTGCCCTGTATGGGAACTAGAGTTCAAATCAGGCTAAAATTGAAGAGCAACAATTTATTGGATACACTGTAAGCAATATCAATAAATATAAGAAATTACTGATTTTAAGTACCTAATATATATATGTATCCATTTCAGAATATCTCCTTCTGGCAGTGTTGGGACAGTTGAAACTCTTCTGGACAATAACACTACAAGTTTCAATGCTTCAAAAACCTACAGTAATTTGAGCAGGTGAGTTATAATACGAAAATTCAAATATGTATTTATATTCCATAGTGTCAGTTGCAGGAACGTCCATTAAAATTTAAAGGTCCATTAAACTCTTAATCCTCCATTATTACAAGGAGCTAATGGAGGATTAAGGGTTTAATGGACCTTTAAATTTTAATGGACGTTCCTGCAACTGAGCAAAAATCATGCCTTTCCTCGTCTCGTAATTCTCATCTTCAAATGCACATACGTTAAACAGTGATATTTTTTAAGTAAAATTTTCATAAACTACTAATTAATCTTTAAGTCCAGAAGAATATTATAAAGAATGAGAGAGTTTATATTTTATTACTTTGTTAATGTTTTTACACTTACAATTATATATTAAACCACAAAATAGTGGAATTGTTTTTGTTATATGATTTATTATATGTATGTATTTGTTTTTTTATGGGAAATATATTTATTGAATGAAAGATACATTGTTTTTCTGATTTTTCCTCAGGCCATTGAAAATTAAAATGAACAGTTTAATTTTATTACAGGTTTCATCATTATTAATGAAATATTTTGTCTGCTGTATAACTATAATATATTCATTGAGTTTTTTTTTCTGTGAGAAAATATTTGGTTAGGATTATTTGGGAATAATTTGTCTACTAATAAATGTTTCATTTATGAGAGCTAGTATTTTCACATCCAGATATCAAACTGACGGATAACTAACTAATATCAGTTGAAGTTATCCGTCTGTTTCATATCTGGAGGTGAAAATATATAACGGCTCTCATAAATAAAACATTTAGATATAAATAGTCGATCAATTCTCAAATAATCCTCACAAAATATGTCTCACAGAAATAAAATGAGTAATTTCAGCAAACAAAATATTTGTTGATTAATAATTATTAAATTGTTTTCATGTTGTACTTATGAACAAGCATATACGAATAATAAATAAGAATTTATTCATACTTATGATGCATTTATTATGTAAAGCAAAATGTTTACTTATTATCAACAAATGAATATTATGATGGAATAAACAGAAAACAACCGTGAATAAGTCTTTATTCATACTTATGATACATTCATTATATAAATCCAAATGTTTATTTATTATCAACAAATGACTATTATGATGGAATAAATATAAGATAACCCTGTATGAGTCTTTATTCACCAAGTTGTAAACAAATAATTTGTTTCTCCATAGCAATGTTTAATAAGCCATATTTCAATCACTAATTTGGTGATAGTTAAGAATACTTAGTTAATGTAACAAAATTGTTCTTTCGGTGTGGGTACGTTCAGAAGCACTCAACTGTTGGCATAAAGCAGAAATCAGTTGAGTAGAGTTGAGTTTCAGCGGATGAAAATGTTCTGAACGCTACGCTGAGTGCTTCACAGATCTGACATATCATGATTTATAACCTTACTTTTTGATACCTGGTTGAGAAACTTTTTTGTGATTGTACTTGCAGATTATAAATTGAAGTGTATTGGAATAACCAAAATACTCCTTAATAAACTTCAACTCACAGACAACAATACTAAACTTCAACTAAAAACCCTAAACATAAACCAATCACAAAATAGGTATATGCGCATATCTCAGAGGTCCGATGAGTTACAAAGTGCAAAGTTTTACTGCTGCCAGAAATCGACATCTGCTGGGAAACATCGATTTGTCAGCGATTTAGCTGAACGCTATCGCTTTATCAACTTACTCAACTGTTGCCAACAGTTGAGTGCTCAGAGTAAGAAATAAACATTTCTTACTTATTTCTTACTCTGAGGTTGAGTGCTTCTGAACGCACCCAATGTTGATTTCTGATCTTATAAAGCTATTTTGAAAACTGTATGTTAATAATGAAAATTGACTTTGGATATTTTCATAACCAAACTATACTGAAATTAATAAAGTTACTGAAGGAAATATTGAGCACAAACATCAAATCAGCGTGAAGAAAATATAAAAAATGATAACCTAAAATAGGTGTAACTCTTGACGCTATTTTTGAATCAACAGTTCAGATTTTAAAGCGCATATGGTCTACTGATTATTGCCATTTTAATTTTATTCCGGAAAAAACTTATTTTATCAACATTCATTGATGACAACGAATAATAATCGAGATATTTCAAAGCGTGAGTGGAACGAACGCGTTAATAGTTCAGGCCCATCGCTAGATTAGTAACCGTGTGGATTACAAGATGTTTCAGTCAACCGCATTATGAATTGAGTATAAATTATTGATTGAAATACAATCTTTTTCTGAAATTCAGCATAATATAAGGCTGGGGAAAAAGTAATTTCGTATTTTGCTCCCTTTTTTTCAACTGAGTATATCTCGTTCACTATTGGTCACATCGGATCAAATGATACCGCGTTGTCAAGGTGTTAGTGTATACTACAAACATTTATTCGACAGGTTTGAGCTTGTCCGTTCAGTCGTGGATTATCGTGCTTGAGTATGGAGGTCACAAAAGAAGCTCCGGGAGCTCGGATGGGAAGTTCTTATGCATCCACCTTATAGTTCGGACCTGGCACCAAGTGATTATCACCTTTTCCTGTCGATGGCAAACGTGCTTGGGGGTACAAATTTGGCCTCCATAGAGGCCTGTGAAAATTGGTTATCCGAGTTCTTTGCCAATAGGGACAAGGGCTTTTATGAGAGAGGTATCATGAAGTTAGATTATCATTGGAAACAAGTAGTCGAAGACAATGGAGCATATTTGACTTAAATAATTAGATGAGTATAACACTTTTTATAAAGCATTCAAATAAATGGAAAAATACGAAATTACTTCTTTCCCAACCTTATATAAATTTCTATGTTTTTTTAGAGTTGTAATATTTCTCGTATTGTTTCTGAATACTTTCTGTTCGGTTGCCCATGATAATAGCACATTAAAATGTTAGCAGAAATGAACTGGGTCATTATTGATCGATTTCGTATACGTTTAACCTTTTTTTATTTTGAGGGTAACTAAAAATTATCAAATGAGCTCAAATGAACTTTAGGGATAAGATCGAATGAAACCCGTATAACTGGATACTATGAAGCTGCTATCTAAAGTCCGTTCACGAAAGTTTGAGTCATCAGTTGGCCATGGAACTTTGGCATATTCCACTGTGTATATTAAAATTTTAGGTTATGTTGTTTATTTTCTTGTCAGATTGATACGCAATGTTGTCAATATTGCATAGGGTTCTCTGATAACTCACAATCTCTTCGGACGAGGCCGGGTACATTCGGCAACGTTGAATTTATTTCACGTTATGACTGCAAATAATGCCAACTTAGATAAATAAACAAACTATGCACTCAAACTTGCGTGTTACTATATGTAGCTTAATAAGCTACTATAGGTAGTTTAATAAGCCCAAACGAAGCTTTAATTCAAACACAACAGAAATAAAAACCGCTTACTGCTAATTTGGCCAATAATCATTTAATAACATAGGTTTTTAAAGACGGCGACTAATGGTTTAGATTTTTAACGCGATCGCTCCGCTCAAGCGTTAATATTTCGAGACCATTAGTCGCTAAATTAATAACCGAGTCGATTACAAGATTTTTCTGTCGATCTCAATATGAATTGTGTATGAATATACACAACACACGATATACATCCCAATTAGATGAATCGCTCTGTGTATGGCATTAGATGAATATTCGGTGGCGCACAAACTAACAGCTGACCCACCTAAAAACGGCCATTACTATTATTGTTGTAATAGAATCAAGACATTGTTCATTATTTGAGTAGTCTTGAAAACTTTTATGCAAGTAAAGATTTAAGAGGCTAACTGTGTTTTATTCAATATCAACTCCTTTTTGTACGGATGCTATGATGACTACACATTGAAATAGCATAAAAGGAGCATTAAAATGGGTCACTTAATGTTCAGTTTCGTCAACATTAAAATCACTTTAATTTCGATGTCGGCGGAAAAATATTTTTTCTCCAACCATCAAAAAATGTTGACTTTTTCGTACTATTTTCAGGTGCAAAAGTCATAAATTCTCTTACCGTACAAAAATTTGCTCGTTGCTTAGCAACACTTTTAATCCTAGGATTAAAAACGCTACTTTTAATCCTGGGATTAAAAGTAAATGCATTTGAAGTCTACTTGACAATCACTGTCATGATTCTGTGTTCAAATTCATAACCAAAATATGAACGAGTTTTCACTAAATCCAATTTTATTGTAATTTTGACTTGGTTGGAGAAAAAATAGTATATATTATTCGGATTAAAAGTGCCTATTTTAACTCGCAATTCTGCATTCGCTCGGCTGCGCCTCGTAACTGCAAATATTGCTCGTAAAAAAAATATGCACTTTTAATCCTTATAATATAATATACTATTATCGTGAGGAAACATGGATATCCTGTATGTTCAGGTTCAGCACCTGAAAATTGATATCTTTTTTTGCGCGCTAGTTCCTAGGGAAACAGTGTGCCTAGTTTTTACCACAATATTTTTCAGAACACTTTAGACGCAATGAGAACTGAAGAAAATTGAGATTTACGTACCTCGGTTTGATGATGTTCCTGAGTTTCTGTGTCTTCTGTTGTGTTTGTGGTGACCATCGGTCCAGAGTCTTCCACGACTTTTCCATCCTCAAGAACAACTTGTCTTTTTACCCTTGTTTCTATCTGTTTGGTATTGACTACTTCTGTTTTCTTCTTACTAATCCATTCCTCTGAAAATATATTTATCTTTTGAGTAGAAATTGAGGTGAACAAATTCCAGGTTACAAGGAGCAAAAAAGACATTTTATGTCGAAGAAAATGACGGTGGGCACTCATGAAGAACACGGACAAAGAAATGACTACAGTTACGATTTTTTTGAATCAATTTATCAGCAGACACCATGAATCAGCCTGTATGACAATTTCCACCTCGTGCAATATAATAAATTCTTATTGGAATCAAATCACGAGCTAGCTATAAAATATACACTATCCGATCACGTCAAAAAGTATGTCGACACGTTGACAACTACCATAGAAAATCATTCATTCGTTTGACACCGATTGTGGTCAGAAAGAATGCAATTGAATCGCGAGTGATTTATAATTTGATTTGAATAATTGTCTGTTATTGAAATTGCATCTCCATGTCACTGTGCCGACATAACTGTTCTTCGTTGTTGAGTGACGGTGAGTTTAGAGGTCGCTGTCGATAAAAAGGATAATAAATAATTTGTTGAGGGCAAAAAGTGCGTAGAAATACGAAGATTTCATTCGTTATGATATTTTCTTTCAATGATGTGTTATCAAATTATATTAATAGTCCAAATCGTTTCCTTCCCAATATTAAATATTATTTCAGGAAACTTTGAATACTACATAAGTTGTATAAAAAAATCACAAACATATTCAATTTTCGCAGTTCGTGATATTTCAGAAACTTTGAAATGAAGAATCTCAACAAATGAATTCAAACATTAATACAGACAGTAAGAAACAAGACCTCTATTTTGAAAAATCACATATAAAAGAATTTGTTGATTCGTAAGTATCTTGAGACTCGACTTCCATTCAAAATAAAATCTGAATTTATCCGACTATAGGTATTTTTTCTCTCATGGCAATAACTAAAATTTTCAAGACAATGAAAAGTTTCCCAAAAAAATGTGTTATTTTGATAATCAAAGAAAAATGCAATTTTCAATATAACTGATCGGATGTTTATTCCATTATAAAGGAGAAGCTATGCCGTTCATAGTATAAAATAACATAGGCAAATTACCATGACGACCACGCTTATAGGACCATATCCTTTTAATGAAAATCGTTAAATCACAAAATCTCGGTGGCCAATTGTGATCACCTCTTAGAGAGATAAGACGGTCCGGAAACTGTTCCCGCAAAAAATCAATGGTTTCGTTGCTCGTGTGGCACGTAGCGCCGTCTTGTTGGAAGTAAACGTTGTCCAGATCAATATTATCCAATTTCGGCCATAAAAATCATTAATCATCTCTCGAAAGCGCAAACCATTCACCGTAACTGTTGCGTCAGCCTCATTTTCGAAAAAGTAAGGTCCAATGACTCCACTTGACCATTAACCGCACTATTCACACTTTGAGGATAGAGCGGTTTTTCAACAATAGCCTTGGTTTTTCCGAGCACCAGATGCGTTAATTTTGCTTGGTGTCGAAGCCACCGAGGTGGAAATGGGCCTCATCACTCTAGATGAGTTTTCGATGAAATTCCGGATCATTTTCGTGGATTTCAACGACCCAATCAGCAAAGTTGTTGATGATCGGCCGGCTTGAGTTCTTGTGTTAACTGAACTTTATAAGCCTTAAGACCCAAATCTCTATGCAAAATACGGTGTAATGACGTTTGTTGAATGCCTATCATTTCACTTACTTGTCTCAACAGATCGAATATTCCACCAGTTTTTTTTTGCGGTCCGACAAGATGATTCACGATGACCCAAAAATGTTCTAGTATTACGAACTGTCGCTGCCAAATTTTCACCATTTTTATAGTGAATTTTAATAAGTAATTTCAATGCGTTTTTGAAGAGTTTATCGTTCCATCTTTGTCAATGGCGTAGTTTCTACTTGTCAAATGTCAAAAAATGGCAGCTTCAAACGTGACATCTACCGAAATAGCAGGCTATTCAAAATAACACCTCTTATTGGAAAACACTTTGTGATAAAAATAGAAATCGAGGATTGAAATATGGATCTTCATATTTTCAGTACTGCCCTGGATAAATTGGAATAACATTAACAGTTCGAAGGAGTTGTCAAAAGTATACATATTGTTAAGATTATCAGGAATCTATGTGCTGTTTCATCAATCATCCTGTATCTCCGAAACTAACAGCCTTAGCTCACAAAGCCATTTTTCTGAAGGGCCTGGATGAGCTGCATTTACCATTAAGCTATGGCCAATCTTTCATGTAACACCCTATATAAAACTTTTTCTAACAACGACCATAAGAATAAATTACTCTTGGAATCAAATTACGCGATTTAAAAATACACTATCCAAGTATGTCGACACGTTGACAACTACCATAGAAAATCATTCATTCGTTTGACACCGCTTGTGGTCAGAAAGAATGCAATTGAATAGCGAGTGATTTATAATTTGATTTGAATAATTGTCTATTGTTGAAATTGCAACTCCATGTCACTGTGCCAACATAACTGTTCTTCGTTGCTGAGTGAAGGCAGGCTTAGAGGTCGCTGTCGAGGTCGTTCTGCATTTGCAACCGGAATAGGAAATCATTCTATGCGCTAATTATGGCGGCAGGATACAAAGCGCATTTCCTGAGCTTCGTGTGAGATATTGATTATATCATTATGCCTTGTATTGATTGTTATAGTGCAGTTTATTTGTGATGATTTTGTATAGTTGCATACTGGGAATAATGACTCCCAGTGTGATTGAAGCCTCCCTCACTCATCAGTGAGGAGATTTTTCATCATATTCATTGAGTGAAAATTTTCCATCGATTATTTTGTGTTCACGGAAACAGATTGTTTTGATATACAGGGTGGTCCAGATCGTAACCAAGAAATTTTAACCACGTATTCTACATTAAAAGTAAGCCCTGGTTTGTCGAGAAATGTTTCCTCTCCGAGATACGAGGTGTTAAAATTATAGAAAAAAAATGTTTTTATTAATAACTTTCACACTGCTTGAAATATTTTTATGAAATTTTATACATACGTTTTGAGCATCAAGGAGCACTTTTTGCATAATATCATTTTTTCTCTATCCTACCAGTGGCGTCCGTACTGCGGCGAAACTGAAAATTTTCATATTAAAAAATGATGAGCCACTGGTTTTTCCGACAATAAAAAATCACTATTCAAATCCTAATTTTACTCTTATGAATTAAGAAATCGTCAAATTTTATATAGCAATAAAATGCTGTTGGGTCTGTTAGATGTAGTTGTGAATTGTGTTCAGCAAAATGGTTCATACATCTTTTTTAAGTTCGTTTTAACTGTGGTTGTAATGCTTATTTATTCTAGCTACAAGTTTCGTTCACAAATCAAAGTCCAATTATTATTATGTATCTACCTCATCACATTTGGCGATTTTTTCATACAAGAGAATGTGTTTTATTTTTTAACCGGAAACGGTGACTCATACAGCAAAAAGTCAAGATGTCGAATTTGTTCCAAACTCAAGAAAGTGGTTAATTTATTGTCGAAAAAACCAGTGGCGTATCACTTTTTTATCTGAAAATATTCAGTCTCACTACAGTACGGACGCCACTGGTAGAATAGAAAAAATATACCATACAAAAAGTGCTCTTTGATGCTCAAAACCTATGTTTCAAATTCATAAAAATATTTCAAGCCTCAGAAAGTTATCAATAAAAAACATTTTTTCCTATAATTTTAACATCCCGTATCTTGGAGAGTAATTATTTCTCGACATATGTTTACATGAAAAACTAGGGCTTATTTTTGATGTGACATACGTTGGTAAATTTTTTTGGTTACTATCTGGACCACCCTGTTAACTTAGATTCATCTGGCACTCACTGCTGTTTGAAGCACTCGTTCCTTAGGGATTTATCCAAATGTTTTCAGAATGTCTCGAGGTTTTGAGATTTTCAGTTTTGCATTTGCATCCAGAATAGGAAATTCTTCAAAACCGTTTACAAAGCGCATTTTCTGAGCTTCGTGTAAGATATTATTGTTTATCTCAGTTTTCCTCATAAGTATTGATTGTTGTCATTTTGAACACGTCCAAAAGCTGCACTTTTACCCGAATTCTCAAATTTCAGTTCAAACTTTTATCTTCCATCAAATCCCTCGAGTGAAATATCCACATCGATACGTTTTTTCAATTATCCTGTATACGAAAACATATTGTTTCAATATAACTTCGATTAATCTAGAACTCACCGCTTTTTTCGAGCGCTTATTATTCAGGGAATTGTTTGCCCTAATTTTTCCAGAATGTCCCGTAATTACGAGATTTTGAGTTCTGCATTGGCAACCGGATTAGGAAATCACTCGATGTCCTAATTTTGGCGATACGATTTATAAAGCCCATTTTCTGGGCTTCGTGTGAGATATTGATTATATGATTATGCCTCGTTATAGTGAAGTTTATTTGTGGTGATTTTGTATAGTTGCATACTGAAAATAATGATTCCAAGTATTATTGAAGTCTCCGTAAATCATTAGTGAGGAGACTTCAACGTCCGATCAAGAAAGAAACCAGACTGTTTGTTGAATCAAGTTTTCAAATTTCATTTTGAATTTCATCTTGCAGATTTTTCATCATATTCATTGAGTTAAAATTCTCCATCGATTATTTTTGTTCACGAAAACAGAGTGTTTTGATAAATAACTTAGATTCATCTGGCACATACTGCTCTTTTTAAGCACTTGTTTCTCAGGAATTTATCCAAATGTTTTCAGAATGTCTCTAGGTTTCGAGATTTTCAGTTCTGCATTAGCATACAGAAGTATTGATTGTTGTCATTTTGAACACGTCCAAAAGCTGCACTTTCACCTGAGTTATCAAATTTCAGTTCGAACTTTATCTTCCATCATATCCATCGAGTGAAATATCTACATCGATACTTTTTTCCAATTGTCCTGTACACGAAAAGAGATTGTTTTGAACTCACTGCTGTTTTCAAGCTCCTATTCTTCAGGGAATTGTTCACCCAAATTTTTTCAGAATGTCCCAAAATTTCGAGATTTTGAGTTTTGTATTGGCAACCGGAATAGAAAATCACTCCATGTCCTAATTTTGGTATCAGGATTTACAAAGGGCATTTCCTGGGCTTCGTATGAGATATTGATTATATCATTATGCCTTTTATTGATTGTTATAGTGCAGTTTATTTATGATGATTTTGTGTACTTGTATACTGGGAGTCATTTGTAAGATGAGAATGTTTTCATTTCGGTTTTACAGACAAAGATTATCTTCAACGAGACGTTATCTTATTCATCAGAATTCAATCAATAGATTGAATTGAATAAGATGGAAGATTCGAACCATAAAAAGTAAACGAATGACATTACAGCTGCTAACCAACCATTAATTCTTTAAAATTTTCTATGAAAAAGTTACATTTTTAAATTCAAGTAGAAATTTAATAAACAGTACTTAATGGTGATATGTTGAAATCTAATAAACAACACTAGTGAAACTGTCTTGAAATATGAAATTTAAACGGTTTAAGATAAGATAACTCATCTATATTTCTTTAACTTCATTGGTTTGATTAGATAAATTACAGCGTTTATTCATCTCTGATTGAATTCCTCACAAAAGCTTATTTGCTGCACTTTCACCTGATTCGTCCAAATTTTGATTTAACTTTTTGTTACAGATTTTCCATCTGAAATTCATGGAGTTGAAACTCTTCATCGATATTTTCTTTCAAAATTTTTCTTTTCATGGAAATAGATAATTTTGATATCTATGTGGGATTCGTATTTTTATTTATACACTGTATATGATATTCTATGTTGTTATAATGACATTATCTATAACGTGGAGAAAGTAGGCGAGAAATAAAAGAAGATAGTTGTCAATCAGATTTAGAATCAGATTTAGACGTGTTTGTTTAGAAGCTGTATTTCCTCCCGATTTCGCTGTTGTTTCGTTAATAAAGTTTTATACAAACCTAGTGGTAGTTTTACAATATACCCTAGCTAGACAACGTAAAAAGAGCCTACATTTGGGGGCTCGTCCGGGATAACGAAACAAATCGTCCGGGATAACAAAACCATAGATTAACTAAGAATTTCCGTTGAGTTAATCTATGAACAAAACAAATTGTCGATTTGGATTAACAGGAGATCTGAACTATTGACTGAGTTTGGATCATTGACGAAGAAGAAGACGAAGTAGACAAAGATCTGAAGGAAGAAGACGAAGTAGTGCTGCAAGGCGAGGTGTGTACCCTTTTCACCAAAAGACGTAGACGAAGTGAGGAGACCCACGGCGAGGACTTTCAGACGGAAAGCTGGGGCTTGGGTTCCGAACGACAGGTGGAATTGGTATTGGTAGAGTTTTGCAGTATCAAGGTAGGAGATTTAACTTTTTAGACGTACTGACTGAGGGAGGCTGTTCGGAAGGAATTCATCTACATTTGTATTTTTTGAGATTGTCAATTGTGTCATTTTGTAAAGGAGTACAGCCACTTAACAAACAACGGTAATAATATTTTTATATAATATATTATACATATTTATTTTATATAGAGTATTTGAAGCTTTGGATGCAACTCGGAACTGAATCCGAGGCGGATTCTCCGTAGGATGGCCGAGTGTGGGGATTCGTATTTTTATTTATACACTGTATATGATATTCTATGTTGTTATAATGACATTATCTATAACGTGGAGAAAGTAGGCGAGAAATAAAAGAAAATAATTGTCAATCAGATTTAGACGTGTTTGTTTAGAAGCTGTATTTCCTCCCGATTTCGCTGTTGTTTCGTTAATAAACTTTTATACAAACCTCGTGGCAGTTTTACCAACAAACCTAGACAACGTAAAAAAGCCTACATCTATAATTTATGTAACTCACTGTTGGTTTTAAATGTTTGTTTCTCAGGGAACTGTATGCCCTTATTTTCTTAAATGACCCTGAGTTTTGAGATTTTGAGTTCCTTATTTGCAGCCTGAATTCGAAATCAATCCACGCGATAATTATTATTATAAGGTCCTGGCATTCGTGTGAGTTATTGATTTTATCATTACCTATGCCTTTTATTGATTGTTATACCTATTACATATCAGCTATAAAGACGTTTATTAACTAAAACTGACTATGGACAACATTATGTTCATATCATGAAATTACCTAAGATTGAATACCATAAGGATTATTCGATTCATTCGATTTATTAATGAATCGTGTCGAACAATTCAAGTTTAGAAGTGGTTTCCTTCTAAGGTATCGTGTTTTTATTAGATGTCAATTTTTCTAAAATGATAAAACCGACCACCAAGCAAAAACGTATCGTTGAAAGAAAGCATTTCATTCCATCATTGATAGGAGTATAAGTACTTTCAAATCAAGCTGTGCTCAATGAAATGAATGTTTAGAAATTCTTATTGACGAAAACTGAAAAATAAAGTTCACTCACCTTCCTTAGTGAGAGCAATCGATTGTCCAGGCTCCACCTGCGAAAAAAACATGGGTTGGTGCTATAAATATCCTGGTGTGGTAAGTTATTTTTCGCGCACTATCAATATAGGGACCTCTAGGGTCGCTCAGGAACAATATCACCACCATTCAACATAGCACTGTTTTTTGTTTTCAGAATAGAAATCACTCACACCATTTTGTTATAAATAAAACAGCATTTTATGACTGTCGAATTTCACTGAGAACTGAATGTGTCCCATATTGTCCTTTCAATAGATCTTGAAATTTTCTCATTCATTCATTTTATGCATATGACCACGTACATGTTATTGATCCTGCGAATGAGAAAACATGAATTTGGAAAGAAGTGTTCAATGGGAGAACAAATTATAATAGGTTGCTTTACGAAGTTATACTTTTATGTTAAAAAACGATATGGCACTATTGAAATAGTTACTATAAATATAGGAACAAATACTACTCTTTATATGAATTAGAACATTCAAAAATACTCCAAGCACTGTCACTCGGAAAACTATGATTACTCGATTTGGAAAATTTGAAGTGCCCATACTATATTCGAGGTGAGTTTTGAATGCAGATAACATTCCGTCGATAACTTCTGCACAAGATATCAGCAGTTGATGATTATTTCCATTGATGAAACAAATTTAAGAATAAAGGCAATTTTTGGGCAACACTTCTCCAGATTTTTGAGATGGGGGCTGGGAGGTGTATTCCAGGTTGAGATTTTAGTACTTTTTGAGAAAGTCAGAAAAACATTTGTTTCATAAAAAATCTTGTGGAAAAGCCATCGACAGAATGTCACATCCATTAAAAAATCATCACAGATATGGTATGGGTAGGTTCATAAAGATTATCAAATTAAGCCATGACATACATAGATAGAGATAGCAGCTTTTCTAGAGACAGTGCATTGATTCTCTTCAAATATTCTGATAATAATAATTATAAGAGCTTCTCATTAGAAAATATAAAACGAGATAATAAATATTTCATGGGATTCTATTGACACTATAATATGAACTAATGAATAAATTTGAAAATCTAATCGTCATTGAGATAATAAATTTCAATGATATGTTTTTCGAAAATAACCTTTCGAAAATCACCGGATAAACTAACGATTCGAATACTTACGGCATATCTTTTGCAAAAACTCTGTTAATAAATTGAAATATTTTTCAGGAAATTTAATAAAATCCTATGAAAAATATTTCAATTCATTTTTCGATATAATAATATCAAAAAATAATGTATATATGTTTTCAACGTGTGATATGAAAATAATATTGATTTTCTGATAATTTATATAATACTGGGTTGTCCGTTTCTGCTCATTTCTGATTAAATAACAACTCTAAAAATTTTGAATTCAAATTCGAAGTTGAATCTTTATATACAAAAAATGTCGCAATAGTATAAAAGTGATAAAATGAAATTGAAGAGGATGATTTAATGAAAGATCTAAGAAAAGACAGAATTTTATTCAATTATATTCTGAAGAATACTTTTCTGAACACAAAAAATTCTCGCTGAATACTTTATGTTGTCCGTTTCAAATCATTCGTTTTTTTTTGTTTAATTTTCTTTCATACCCCATGCTTTTCTTCATTGGAATTTTGACTGGATATAAATCCCATGGAAAAGAATACAATTCAAGAACTTTCAGTATTTCTTGAAATATTTATTCAATGTAGAATTTGTTTTGTTCTCTTGCAGTTTTGTGGGTATGGCCGACTAAAATAGTCAATGTTTCATATACTTCGACACACAAAGGTCTAAATAGAATGCAGATTGACACCGACCTCGGTAAACCTTCAATATTATGGTCGTACTATTGGCCAACTATAGATTAAGTTAATACTCTGTGTCATTAGAGACAATTAGCGAAACGGTAATAATTACTGTTTTACACGAGATGAATTATGGGGTTACCATGAAAGATGGATGGATGGATGTACACTGTTGATGAAAGTACTGCTGGTTAGGTAATTTTACTAATTGCACTCTTTCAGTCAGCCCCAATTATATTCAGATTGTCCACATGATGAAACTTTGACAACGTATTAGTGTATATTCCAATCAATGTATCATTGCAATCTAACATGCACAAAAATGTAACCCTAACGTTTCGTGTGAAAAATACAGGTTAAGTTATTTACGGTGCACTAGTTCTGAAAGGAACAAATCTCAGTCAAACCCTAACAGCCAGTTTAGGAAGGTTGCCAGTCCTGCTTAAACTTCCGGGACTGGCGTGAGGCATTCTCTCAGTTGGGATGAATTATCAGTTGCATTGTGAAAATTTTTCGGAAGTTATAGGCGTTTGCGGAGCTAGAGTTCGCGTGCCTCCTTCGGTTTCACACTGTGGACAAACTATGCGCCACTTATGTCTGTGCACGAAATACAATACGATGGCCAACGGTTAATTTTCTACGGTATGCGTAATATAACTAGCATAAACGTAATTATTTGTATCATTGTAATAATGTAATAATCACGAAATCCGATTATAGCGAAGAAAACTCTCACAGGACTAATTATTAGCCGCAACTCAAAATTCGTACTTCGTTACAAAATACTTCTCGTATTATGGTTGAATAAAGAAAAAGAAATATTGTTGAAATGTAAACTGAAAAACTTTCACAACCAGATCAAGATATAACGAGAGGTCAATGTGCCTTTTGTGATACAAAAAAAATTAGAAGGCCCTGAGCCGGACCTTTTGAGCGCTCGTGGAGCAATAACACTATCACCTCAAAATCTCATATGGCACTTGAAATTGATACCAAATAGATAGATTCGGAATCTCAGCACAATCGGAATAATATTCTGGAAATTATTCAAAAAATTAAATATGTAGGAAATTAATAATTAATATTAATTATCTTCAGGATAACATGTTTATACGAATAATTTTCATTCAGCCAAATCCGTAACGTACCACGATAATAATTATTCTTATACGTGAAATCATTAAGGGAAATTCTCGCACCCTCGATTTTGATTTCAAAACCCCATGATTCTCTGAGTTTGATATTTCCCACCCCTCTGCGCCCCACACTCCTAAACTTTATTTTTCAAATTGGAATTTATGTATTGTGATACATCAAAAGAAAGGAAATTTGATTATCTATTGAGCGATGTGGCTGAAAACAGACTTAGTTTTGTGGTTTCGATATTAAAAACTTGGGAAATAAATTAGTTAATCCAGAACCCGTGGATTGGTAATTTCGAAAGCAAGTTTCCCTGATTTTGTGTATTAGATATCTCTCACTCCTCAAATTTCTTGAAAATATGCAAAGTAGCCAAGATAGTGAATTTCTTCGATTTGGCTCTTTACACTGTACAGGATGAGCAATATTCGTTGTCAGCTCAAAAGATCTCGACAGTTTCAGTATCTTTTTCTCTGAATAATCCAAATATGAAAACAGATCCAGCCTATATTTCATAGATTTTGAGGTGATTTTAAATAATGTCGTATAACTCGCTTGTTTGAACTCTCATTCGAAATCTGTTGTTATATTCTACAGGCACTTTTATAAGGGTAATTCATTCAAAAATAACGATATATACAGGGTGTCTGTAAACAAATTAGAAGGAGAGGGTTCCTCGATGAAAATAAGCAGGGGTAGATCATATAAATTTTTTTCGAAATCGACACCCAATTTACAGCCTTTGGAAGGCGATGACGAGTTGGCAGTTTTTAATTTCAGAAATCCGGAATTGAATTTAAAACCATAAGAGAATTTCATTTTTCGAAAATCTATCCCACGAAAACATTTTTTGAACGAAAATCATAGGGTGTTGTTATTTTCAACCCTTAATAATGAAGTTATGAGATATGAAAAATTTGTGTGACTAACATCTACTTAATGCTTCATATTATGTATAGTTTTATGACTCAGTGTTTTTAGGAAGTCGTAAAAAAAATTAAAACTGTAAACTCGTCATCGCCTTCCAAAGGCTGTATCTCGGAAGGAGGGTCGATTTCGAAAAAAAATTCATATGAACTACCCCTGCCTATTTTCATCGAGGAATCATCTTCTAGAGTTCCTCGCACATGTTTACAGGCACCCTATATAGAAGAAAGAATTATCCGACAGTCAGTGATTCCTATAACAGAAGGATGAGTTTACAAATAATTGTGTCAGGTTCACGATTTATAATGCATGGTTAACGGTCGCTATTGTAACGCCATCCTACTTATAATTCTACAATAAATCGAAAAATCGCGAAAAAGTATTAGATCTTTTTACGCGTAATATACAGGGTGTTTCATCATAAACTGGACAAACGTATATTTTCGTGTAGGGGACATCGGGAGAATCATTTTTGCCTTATACAATATAACCCGTTTTCGAAGCATAAGCGAGATACAGGGTGTCAAACGTCATTTTTGAGCAAGATTCTTATGAATGTGGTCAGTTATGTATAACACTTGGTGTAACGGTTTTTGGTCAAATCTCAGTATTTTTGGGTCCTCTATTCAGAAAAGTTGACGAACACCGAAAAAAATTTACAAAATGGCGGAAGACCTGCAATGTTCCAAATTTTTTTTTGCGGTTATCAAATTGACTTTTGTTTTCTGAATGAACACAATTTTCTAAGAATTTTTGTGAAAATTTTTTTTCAAAATCGAACACAAATTTTTTTTTACATGTCTACAACGATGAAAAATTTCACTCGAAATGGATGAAATTTGTACAATTGTACTTCTTGAATTATCAATCACGAATATAAAAACAGAATTATAAAATATCGAACGGTTCGTTACTACAGTCATTCAAATATTTCGTTCAGACCTCTGAAATATGAAAAAAAAATTGTTTTTGAGTTCTAGAGTCGAAATAATTAAAGTATTGGCATGTCCAAACATTCTAGATGAATTTATACAAAAAAAAATCAGTGAAACTTAGTTGGGACTCGAACCGACGTAGGTTTTAATAGGGAAATGGCACTGTTCTAAGGATATTAATATTCGTTGCCAGGCACCGGTAGTTCGTAGTTCATAGAGTTGGACTACTGGCTAAATTATATTCACTGAAATTCAAATACCAGTCCAACTCTATGAACTACGAACTACCGTTACCTGGCAACGAATATTAATATCCTTAGAACAGTGCCATTTCCCTATTTAATACCTACGTCGGTTCGAGTCCCAACTAAGTTTCACTGATTTTTTTGTATAAATTCATCTAGAATGTTTAAACATGCCAATAATTTAATTATTCTATAATCTGTGGTTTGCCCCACAAATTTCTGAGCATTGCCCATAAAAATACCTGTACGATTTAAAGTAAATCTTATTTGGTTTAATCGTCCCGGAGATGCATCAACCTTTACCCTGAAGAAGGAATCGTTCAAGAATGAATTATTTTTATAATTCTGTTTTTATATTCGTGATTGATAATTCAAGAAGTACAATTGTACAAAATTTCATCCATTTCGAGTGAAATTTTTTCATCGTTGTAGACATGTAAAAAAGATTCGTGTTCGATTTTTGAAAAAAAATTTTCACAGAAATTCTTAGAAAATGTTTTCATTCAGAAAACAAAAGTCAATTGATAACCGCAAAAAAAATATGGAACATTGCAGGTCTTCCGCCATTTTGTAATTTTTTTCGGTGTTCGTCAACTTTTCTGAATAGAGGACCCAAAAATACTGAGATTTAACCAAAAACCGTTTCACCAAGTGTTATAGATAACTGACCACATTCATAAGAATCTTGCTCAAAAACTATGTTTGACACCCTGTATCTCGCTTATGCTTCGAAAACGGGATATATTGTATAAGGCAAAAATGATTCTCCCGATGTCCCCTATATGAAAATATATGTTTGTCCAGTTTATGATGAAACACCCTGTACGTGTGGATAGTTGATAGTTGATAGTTTACAGAGGGGTTACAGTCCACTGCGACCTTAAGGTCTATTGTGCCCCCTTACAGAGCTGTTCTGGCCAAAAACCTTCACAGCTCGCCTTCCAGTTCCAGAGATCTAATGAAATCTAGTAACTGTGAAGACTTCAACGAGGCTAGTTCCTCACTCTTACAAGTTTCTTGCCCAAGGCATTCCTCCTCAGGCTCGTAATGCCGAGGCATTCCGTGACTAGGTGAAAGGGGGTTTCTTCCTCCTCCCCACAGAACCTACACTCGTCAGTGTCCGACAATCCCATCCTCAACAGGTGCTTCCTAAGGCGACAATGTCCTGTAAGAAAGCCAGTGAGGAGGTGGCAATTGCTTCTTACCAAGATCCAGATATCTTGTACGTGTGGATAGTGACATGTGATACTACATATTTCAAATCACCAAAAATTTTTTTGCCAAAAAAAGAATTTTCTACTATAGTTCACATTTGAAACAACAGAATCCTTCTCATTTCTTGAAAATGGCTTGACTAAAAATTCAATCCTATCATTTCTGAATTACCCTCAAACAAGCGAGTCATTCAGCATTATTGAAAATGACAATACCTCAATTCCTTTCATAACCCAAAATCTACTCGGGTTAGTCAGGAAAAAAAACCCCAATTTTTTCATTTGTTTTCTTCTGGATCCCATTATTCTCGAAATCCTTTCACTAGGCAACGAATTTTGCCCAGCCTATATATTGGACTACTGGTTACGAGGTATTTCCGTATAATTTTGAAGAAACAGGGCAATTTATCTACAGCGGCGAAAGTCAATTAAGAATTCTATACGGGTTTCAAGCACGTTTATTCATAATCGAAGTCATAACAGACGATTTAACAGCAGTAATTAAATGTGCTTTATAATGACATGTTTTGTGCACTCTATTGGGATATTTGTCAACTTGTTCGAACGGTGATATCATTTCTAAAATGTCTGAAACTATCAGCCGCACATATTTCCCATAGTCTATTATCATTTGGAATCATGAAACACATAAATTTGGCAGTAGACTATAGGAGAATTTTGCGTGTTGCTGCGATAGTTTACTGTCTAAATCCTATTTTTTTCGACCCTTCATAAAACATAGAAAGTCAATAAATGTTACACGTATAACCTCTTTTCATTGATGATTTATAGTAATAGCTATTCCTCAGAACAGCGTAACTACTAGTAAAAATAGGTCACAACAATAACTTATTGTATGAAAGCCTACAATGTTCGGTATAGATACTATCTACCACACAGCAACTGAGATATCAATACTTTACTGCTATTATCTGCACGCAAACCAAAAAGAGTATTTGTAAACTAAATATAGGTACCTATTTGAAACTAAGTTTGAAATGTTACCACAATCGGATACTTTATTACGAGAATAATTGAAAGAATAGTATAAATTTTTAATCAGGTGTATTCATAGACATAGAAAAGAATGGACAGGGCGTCACGTGACTTTCACACTAATTTTTGTGCCCCCAGCATAAGAGAGAGATAATGTGAAGGATGGAGTAATATTATTGTGGTGTATAGACTAAAATAAACTAATATCACTCCATCCTTCACATTATCTCTTTCTCTTAATACTGAAAAATCACAGAACATAAAAATATCTAATGCGTAGATATCTACGATCCTATGTTTTTATTATATGTTCTGTGCACCGCACTAATATTACTCTATCCTTGTCTGAAGTCAATATTCTCTCTCACACGTCCTGTCCATTCTTTTATAAGTCTATGGGTGTATTAGAAAGAACCATGACTTAAAGATTTTATATTTTACCATCGTATTTTACAATCGAAGTCATGGCGGATGATTTAACAGCAAAATTGAATGCAGTGCTTTATAATGACATGTTTTGTGCACTCGATATTGATATTTGTCAACGTGCTCGAACGATGATATCATTTCTAACACGTCTGAAACTATCGGCCGCACATATTTTCCATACCAATTGGAATCAAGAAACACATTAATTTGGCAGCAGACTAGAGGAACATTTTGTGTTGTTGCGTCAGTTACTGTCCTCAATTTATTTGTTCGACCCTTCATAGAACATAGAAAGTCAATAAATGCATGTATAACCGTTTTTCATTGCTGATTGATGACATGTTTTGTGCACTGGATTGGTATATTTTTCAACTTGTTCGAACAGTGAAATCATTTCTAAACTATCGACCGCACATATTTCCCATACCACTTGTAATCCCGAAACACATAAATTTGGCAATAGACTATAGTAATTTTGTGTTGCGTCAGTTTACTGTCCTCAATTCTATCTTTTCGCACCTTCATAAAACATACAAAGTCAATAAATGTTACATGTATAAACCTTTTTTCATTGATGATTTATAGTTATAGCTATTCCTCACAACAGTAGCTACTAGGAAAAATAGGACTCAACAATAACTTAGTAAGAAGTAGTAAGAAAGCTACAATATCTCGGTAAGTTATTTTAGATTGTCTACTGAATCGAAAATTGGGAACAGTATGTTAGTACTATATGTATTTGAAAATAAATTAGAAATATAACCATTATGGAATATTTGGGATCGAAAATATTTGAGAAAGTATATAAATTTTCAAATTATGTTAATAGATCTTGGTCTATTGAGAGTCAAAACTTAAACAAAACGGTTATATATTCAGAATGATAATGACCCTTATAGTCGGATGTGTATCAATATCATGTTTTCTACTAATGATATTGTTCGAATCTCTACCAAACTCCGTTATATTCCAAAGATAGTTTTCACGAAAAAAAAATTCACTCTGGAAATGAATGTGAGGTCTTATTGGTTCACATAATACTAAAAGATAGAAAGCAATTTTTTCATTATTCATTTCAGCATGATTTTTCATCACAATCATCTAGGATTATTTTCAAGGAAGAAAGAATGATTAAGTGTATTTCGTTGAAATAATATATCATGTTTTAACTGAATCTAGCCTTGTCAAGGAGAATTCGATCTTCATTGTCAAGGTTTTATGGGATTGAAGTCCACGCGTTGATATTACGTGATTTAATTTTAGATAGTTAACGAAGTTTACCATTAGATTGTTATTTTTTCGGTCGATATGACTTATATGAAACTTCAGATCCGAAGATCTCGAAAAGTTTTGTGAGCCTTCACATATCAGTGCAAATATGTATGTGTACATGTACTGTGCATCCATTTTTGGGTAAAACAGAAAGGTTTCTCGCTTGTTATTTAAGATAGAGCCTTGCGATTTTCACGTTCCTTTCCTACTTTCTCATGAAACTTGTTGGTCAATCAGATTTTTCATTACTGTTTCCGTTCAAGAGATACAGGACGATTTTGGAAATTGATACTTTTCGAACCCCTCCTGTATCTCTGAAGTTACAAGAAATAATGCTGAGCTGAAACTACGTCTCAATCAGAATCCTGCGTAGAATTCAGTGTCGTACTCAATTTTTTTTGGAATGGTTCTGAAGATTCAACACAAACCATAATTTTTTAATGAAACACCCTGATATCATTACTTACTCGTCGTTGAATTCGTTTTTTTCCTTTCAATCAATCCTTGAGACTAACCAACTCCATAACACAGTGAGCTAGAGATTTCAAAAGAGACCAAATCAGTCGAATTGTGATGATTTGAATTCTTTATGAATTAAATTAAAGACTGTACCTATAGTTCGTTGATGGCTCCAATCGGTCGAATGGGTTTCGATTAATGTGAGTTTTTATTTTTCGAATTTTTCATCACTGATGATCCAATCAGGGCCTAATTGTATACTTAGCCAGACAAAAAAAGTTCTAAGTATATTTCTATATCTAAAAATTACAATGAAGACTAGAAGAATTGTGTAAAGATGGCGGAAGGTGTAGACGATACTGAAAATCGTATGCTGAATTTTGCGAAAACAAGTGAACAAAAAGCGTCTGTTTGCAATTATTGCAACGGAAAAGTGGTAGATTTTGTTGTCTGTGCAAGTGCGGTGTACATCTTCACCCGTCTTGCCTCATTCGGGGCAATCCAAGAAAAATCCAAGCTGTGTCATACTACACTACATCTCAAGACGGAGAATATTTTTTTCTACGAAATCAGTGAACTAACCCCAACAGAAATTAACGAAGTGTGTACCACTCAAGATGCAGCTAAAATGGATGAATGAAACGCCTTCAGGAAATGGAAGGTAAAAAATGGCATTCTAATGGAAAATAATAAACTCTTTTTCAGAAAAGGTTAATTATTAGAAGAAAAAAATACAAACACAAATCATGTCAACCTAACTAGTGACATTCCAATTCCACCAGCTGACAGTGGTACCACCACTTTGCCTACGGTTATAAATTCAGAGACACAAAAAGTTAAAATCAGTTTCTGTGAATAAAAACAAAACACAGAAAACTTCATTAAATAAACGTCAGAGCACATGTCAATTCCAAATACTGACACTGGCAAATTGACTGATGCTGTCAGAGATGACAAACAAGTATGAATGACAGTCGAACTGTAAACATAAACAATCATGATCAAAACGGTGTTTGAACACAGGGCAATGGGAACTGTTAGGAACAAGAAAACACACGCCGCAGCGTAAAGAAAATTGTTTGTACTGGTGGCAATATCACTAATGGAAGTATTGTTGGTGCTCCCAGAAAGAAGTGATATATGTAGGTAAAATCGCTGGAAAAGATGTTTCAGTGGATGATATCAGAGACTATTTACGAATGAATGGTATTACGAATGCTGATTTAATTGATATTAAAAAGCTAACATCGATAGGAAAAACTCTTCCTTCTCATTGGGAATTGCTGGTGATGATATTTACAAACTATATTTAGTGAAAGTTTTGGGCTGATGGAATTGTAATTAGAGAATTTAATTTCAAAATTTTTTTCGAATGAAACTCAGAAGGATCCGCAGAAGTAAAGAATATTTTTGAGAGGTCGAAAAAAGGTTATCACTCATGCATCAAAATATACAGAGCATTTCACACTTCCTTTTTGATACTAATATCCTGTTTACAGGACTTTGAGCCAGATATTTTAGCACTTACTGAACATTGCAAGACAGTGATCAGTTGAATGCTTATTGTGTTCCAGGGTATAACCTTGTATCCAGTTTTTGTCGTGGCCTTGGCCACCACGGGGGTTCAGCAATCCTTTGTAGGAGTGGAATTAAGTGTTCTAAGCGTACTGATTTTGAGTCTCTTTCAGTTCCATTCGTTTTTGAAGTTTCAGCTGCTCAAGTTTATATCGACGGTGAAAGAATTGTTGTAGTGTGCATTTATAGGCCTTCTACGCCGCCTTTGGCTAACTTCGATCTATTTTTGGAAACTTATGTAAGATTTGTGAAAATTGCCTCAATGAAAATGTAAGGTGTATCTTAACTGGAGATTTTAATGTTGATATAAGCGTTGATTCACGGGAATCACGTGAATTTCTGGCACTGTTGGCCCAGTTTGATATGGTCCTACTACTAAAAGAGCCAACACGAATAACTGCCACCTCCAAAACTTGCATTGACAATATTGTTTACTGACATTCAGGACTATAGTGATGCATCAGTGATACAGACTCATTTGTCTGATCATCTGGGCCAGTTCATTAGGTTTAATGCAACAAAGTGAATTCAAATAAAGTTAGGTTTAAGTCTAGACGTTTTACTGAAGACGCCATTTTAATTTTATTTCGGATATCGGAAATGTTGTTTGGGATGATGTATATGCATTTCCACCAAATGCTGTTAATGAAGCATGGACTGTTTCATGACTAGTTTTATGGGCGTTTTCAATACTCTTTTCCTGAAGTCTCTGTTAACTGTTCGAAAAAGACAAAAACTAAATTTGTACCTTCTCCTTACTTAATGAAATTAAAAACCAGCTTGATATACTTTATATTGTCTCTAAGGCCAAACCGTCTTTTAATAATTTGTACAAAAAACTCAAATTAAAGTATGATATTGAACTTCGGCGTGCCAAGCAGGAATATTATGCAAATATCATAAACGATTCGAATAATAAAACAAAAAGTTGTTGGCAAATTGTGAATCAGCTAACCAACAAATCGCGTAAAGATGGGTCCCCAACCATAAATGGCGCCCCGGAAAATATTGTTGAAGCTTTCAGTAAACATTTCGTTGACATAATACCTATCAGGACTCACCTGATAATAAACATCCTGTACTGAACCCTAGTGATTGTAATAAATCTTTTTTCATGTTCGAAATCACTGAAGCTGAGATTGTGAATGCTGTCAAAAAAATGAAATCTAAGTTGTCTAGTGGTTATGATGGCGTTCCCATCACTGTTATCAAGCGATGTATTGGACATATTGTTAAACCAATTTGTAAAATTATGAATAATGCTTTTGTAACGGGTATCTTTCCTGAGGCATTGAAGATCTCTATCGTGAAACCATTACTCAAAAAGGGCGACCCCGACGATTTTAATAACTATAGGCCCATCAGCTTGATTTCATCTTTTGCTAAGATTTTTGAGAAATTCTTGCGGACAGATTTTTGAAGTTTTTTCTTGAGTTCGGAACCCTGAGTGGTAGTCAGCATGGTTTTATCAAATCAAGAAGTACCGAAACAGCACTTTTTAGCTTCATTCAAGCGATTATGGGGGCTTTGAGGTGTGGTGATATTCCAACTGTTTATTTGTCGACTTCTCGAAAGCCTTTGACTGTGGATCATTCGATTCTATTGAGGAAGATCGAGAAGTGTGGTATTCGAAATGAACAACTGAGGCTTGTCAAATCATATGTAGAAACACAGGCCGCAGAGAGTTGCAATGACGGTTGATGGTGTCACTTATCTATCGTCACCAGTGCTGATAAATAGAGGGGTTCCTCAGGGTAGCATCTTGGGACCGCTCCTATTCTTAGTGTACATTATGACCTGCCTGAGTGTTGTCGGCTAAGGGTGTGTCTCCTTCATATATTGCTGATGACACGAATATGCTCCTGATCTCCAACAATGTAACTTCGGTGCCAGATGATATAAATAGAGCAATGGGAGCTGTTGTGGATTGGTGCCGTAGAAATCGCCTCTGTATCAATGTCTCCAAACAGAGTGTGTTGTATACTCAACCACCAGATCTAAGACGGATCTTACAATCGATCATGTATCGGAGCATACAATAAGTATTGCTTCCTATTCCAGAACTCTTGGTGTTTACATCGATAGACATCTTAAGTGGTGTCAGCATGTTGACTACTTAAAAAATAAATTGAATTCTGTCATTTATATGCTAATGGTGCTAGGGAAGCAGTTGAATTTTACTGCTCTGAAGACAGTGTACATTCAAGCGTGCAGTCTTTATTGAGCTACTGTATCGTTTTGTGGGGGGGTACCTCCGCTGCTGAGTCTCTTTTCACACAACACAAAAAGAGCCATCCGTGTCATGTGTGGAATGGGTTTTCGGGAGTCCTGTCGAGGAGTTTTAAGAGAAAGGGTATCCTTACACTCCGGCATTGTTTGTTTTCAGATGTCTGTTGTTCATTCGAAGAATTTTGTGTTTTTTGAAAGTATCGGAACTACAATAACACGAGGCAGATGTTTCCGTTTTTCTATCCGGTACATCACCTCGCCATGAGTGAGAGTACTACTGTTTACTGGTGCATTAGACTATTTAATTGTCTACCTAGAAAGATTCAAATTTTAGAGTTCAATAGTTTCAGGAAGGAAATCTTAAAATTTTTAATTGATGCAGAACCTTAAATGTGAACGAGTTCATCGTGGCTTGTAATAATTGGCTTCCTCGAAGATGTTTGAAAATTTCTGTGTTCTTTTGAGGCGATTTCCTGGTTATTGACCTGTTTTCTTTTTGTTGTACATTGTGCAATTAATTATGAAAATAAATTTTTATTATTATTATTATTATTCAAACCTCAGCTTCTTCGGATAAAATTCTTTGTTTTGATTCGAAATGCGTCATACGGTCCGAAAAAACAATCAATGTTTATACATATTCTAACAGTAGTTAAATCGAAAATTGCATCAAATCAGTAATAGCGTAAAATAAGGAATTTCGTAAAACTTAATAAGTTAAAACCGGCCAAGTTTGATATATAGGAGCCAGTTAAAAATCGTTACATTATCGATTCAATATCCTAAATAACTCGACAGTAGGAATTTCCCCACCAAAAGTTCCTGTTATCATTTAATTAGAAACAAATAATTCCAGCATATCAATAACTATTGTTTGCCCAATATGAACAAGCATGTAACTGCTTCGAAACATCACATTGTAGATTTCCCCATTCTTTCATTTAGCTAATTTCATCAGATATAAGATACTCCAAAGCTTCGAAGAATCCGCTCAGTATTAGATAAGTCATGAACTGAATGTCAATGTGGAACATACATAGGTACTGTATGCACCTGACGTCGATTCAATGCAAAGTTAACTAGCCAACGATGCGTAAACAATAAAATTACTCTCGAATCTACCATAAAAACCGAAAATAACGGACCTACATTTTACTGAAGGTTATGTGAACTGTCCATCCTACACCCATTCACAATACTCAAAGTGACAGAATTGTACAATATGCTGTCCTTGCCTCTTCAATCTCCCACGATAAGTCTCGACTTTGTATGTACTCACAAGATTGTTGCATTACGATACTATCAACCTTATGACCGTTGTATTTTACTATAACGAGTAAGTTCACCTCAGGCTGAAATACATATATGGGTTTAATATGCACAAAGAATTGAATTACCTTGTTTATATTGATAATCTTTCTATTGTTCGTGAGTTTTTTAAATGTTGCTATTTTCGTTTGTTTCTGTCTGTCTTTTCATGTACTTTCATTTCTTAATTGTTCGAGAAACTGAAAGTTTTTGGTTTGGTCAGGAAAGAATAGTATATAATGCAACGAGCGTATAATGATAGCTAAATCACCAAGCGAATAACAGCTATCACACGCGACTAGCATACCATACTTTATTTACGACTACAGAATATATTCTTTGAAGATTTTAACATTTGGCGACCGTGACAAGACCCTTCTATTACAAAAGTGTGAAATAGTGTTGGCATGATAAGTCGTGAATAGATAATAATAAATAGTAGTAAGTCCTAATCTCACCGACTCACCGACTTGAGGTCAACAATAATAATTCGTTCCTGGAGTCACCATTAGGATTTCTCAACAAAAATTTAAAGCTTTCAATTTTTGGGGGTGTTCGGCAATCTGACACAATACTCAAAGTGGACAAGAATTGTACAATATACCGTCCTTGACTCTTCAATCAGTTCAATCTCCCACGATGAGTCTCGACTTTGTATGTACTCACGAGATTATTGCATTACGAAAACTATCAACCATATGCCCGTTCTTATTTTATATTACTATACTAGCGACCCGCCCCGGCTTCGCACGGTACGACATCACATTTAGAATTAGAAACCTCAAAAATAACAGTACATACTTCTCCACTATTTAATGGATGTTATTATACATACTCTATCTATTAAAAAAAAACGCATCAAAATCCGTTTGCGTAGTTTCAAGATTTAAGCATACAAAGGGACAGAGAAAGCGACTTTGTTTTATACTATGTAGTGATAACGAGTGAGATCACCTCAGACTGAAATACATACAGTGTGGAATAGCAAATGGAATAAATTTGATAACGAATAATTAGATGCGCATTTTTTTCAAAAAAAATTATATAGGGTGTGTGATGTGACAGTGGCCGATACCAACTTTCTTATCTTAAATACAACCCCCTGTATATTAATAGGTTCCCGAATTCTTCAAAGAATTGTACAATCTCCCATACCTATTTTCAACTGTTTCGGAGTGTTTTCAGCTGTATTACATTAAAAAAAGAAAATTATTTTATTTCAAAAAATCGCTGCATTACACTCAATACATTACTTACATTGAAATTAATGTTTTTTTGTTTTTTCACATTATTTGTGAAATAAACCAATTTTCGTAATTTCTGTAATACATCTAAAAACACTAAATATTTCCGAAACAGTTGAAGATAGCTGTGAGAATTTGTACATGAATAATGTCTAGAATTTTCTGAAGAATCCAAAAAACTAATATGTATTTAAAATAAGAAAATTTTTATTAGCCACTGTCACATCAATCCTTACATAATATATTTTTTTTTAAATGCGCATCTAAGAATACAAATCGACGTGCCAGCAAGTCGTTTTCCCACACGCTTCTCATTTATTCGTTATCGAATTTATTCATTGGCAGTTTCACACTGTACCTATATGCAAAACGTATTGAATGAAGTTGTTCATATTGGATAATTCTATTGTTCGTGATTTTTTAAATTTGTTATTTTCTGTTTGTTTCTGCCTATTCATGTACTTTCATTTCTAATTGTTCGAGGAACTGAGTTTGGCCAGAGAAGAAATATTGTTTCAATCCCAGGGTATCCTTATACAAGTTTCAGTGAATGAAGTATGATGTTTATTGTATTCTGTCGATATTGAACGTACGGGTTGATCTTTCCATTGAGAATAATAAATCGTAAATAAATACTAATAAATAGGAGTTAGTGTCAACAATAATTCGCTCTTGGCGTCACTATCAGGAATTCAAAAAAATTTGAAACTTTCAATTTTCCTGTGTGTTCGGCGATTCAACACATATATTCAAAGTGGACAAGATTGTACAATATGCCGTCCTAGCCTCCTCAATAACCTACGATAAGTCTTTACTTTGTATGTACTCACGATATTATTGCAT
>JACDNR010000851.1:0-41669 GCA_013421045.1 Propylea japonica | reverse complement strand
TTCTTCTAAATGGAGTCCTATATCGTTTTGCCCAAATTGTCTGTAACTTTCGACTTCCTGATGACGAATCCGTGTTCAAATTCAATTGTATCCGTGTGGCCCCTCCATCCGGCCGTCCGTTAGCACGACAACCTTTCGAAGGAATTGTCCCTAGGGACTTGAGATTTTTAGGTGAGCTCGTTCCTAAGTGCTGCGGTTAAGTTCGTTAACCAGCCAAATCGTAGTGTTCCATAAAATATGGTCATTTAAAATTCTTGTTCCTTGATATCTCAGACAAACGAAACCAATCGAAATGATATTTTGCAGCCACATGCAAGATGCTCATAATAGCCTCATGCAGAATTTTGTGGCCACAGTGTTAACAGAACCATAGAAAATTCAATTGGAAATTGAGAAGAAGAAACTCATATTTCCATAACAAGATATGCGATTGATATACTTCATGTTCATGCAGAATTTCAAAGGATCACATCACCAGAACCACAGATTTTTTTTATTGTCAGCCGAAATGAAATGTTTCGTCCACATACCAATGCTCATAATAATCTCCCCTCTCGCGAAATTTTGTGGCCATAAGGTTTACAGAACCATAGGAAATTCAATTGGATTATTGAAAAGAAGACTCCTTATACATTTTCAATAACAAATATTCCGATTCGAGTGAAATTCATTCTGTGAATGAATATTGATATACTTAATGTTAATGGAAATTTCAAGAGAAATCGCATCATCAGAACCATGTAAATTAATTATTTTTAATATTAAATTTTTAGTAATATGTAATTCCGAGTTTGTCGTTTCTATCGAAATGAATTTTGCAGTGAAATGTTCGATGCCAATTCAAAGCAGTACTTGTGGGAATTGCGTTAACTACAACCATAGAAAAGTCCATCGTTATACAAAAAAAAATCTAAAATTTCCATGAAGTAACTCATCGACATGAAATCGAACTTGAGGATGTAAATTGGGCGAAATGAATGATCATGCAAATTTTCGAAAGGATAGTGAAATCGGACCGTAGAATTTTGAAATTTTTAATTATCGATGTTTCACAACATATTAATTTCTTCAATAACTTCCAGAATATAATTCCGATCGTGCGAGATGTGCGTTCATTTATTCAGTATCAATCTCGAGTCCTACCCAAAGTTTTGGGGTGCCTAATAGCCTTATTGCTCCACCTATGAACAAGCGCTCAGGGACACCTACTTAGGGCTTTTCTTAAATTTATTATTCAGAATCATTGTAGCGGTAGCATCAGTTTAAATAATGTGGAGAAAATTTTGAAATTGTTAAATCTAGATCTACACTTTCAAACAATATTGAATTATTTGGGGAATTCTATTCACATTTTTCACATATCTCGATGCGATTATTTCAATAAAAACCATTTCAAATTTTTAAATGCCGATTCTGCAATTTCCATCGGGTAACATATTAACAATAATTCATCCTGCCAGTTGTCCAGCAGTGAACATTAACCAATGAGTTTTCCATTTTGAAAATTTCGGGTTAGATGCATATTTAGACGACTATAAATCAGATCTGTTTGAAACTCGTTTTGAGATGATGCTATAAAAACTTAAGAAAAGGCCTGACAGGAGCTTTTAAGCGCTCTTTCATGGTGGAGCTATAAGATATTACCGTCAAAATTTTGTATGGGACTTGAGATTGATACCAGAATGCAGAATATTAGCACGATAGGAATTATAATCTGTGGTTTCTGATTTCACCATGCTCTTAAAAATTTGCATGATCATCTCGATGATCATTCATTTACTTCTTCAAACTCTATTTCATTTCAATTGGAAGGTATTTCATGTGAATATTGGATTTTTTCTCTGGTTGTATTAACGCAACTCTCACATTTTTTTTGCGTACATGTTTGAATTGGCATATGGAGTTTCTTTTTTTCAATATTCCCATTGAATTTTCTGTGGTTCTATTTACATTATGGCCGCAAACTTTTGGATGAGCTTATTATTCGTTTTTGTCCGAGATATTTAGGAACGGAAATTTTGAAGAGACTATATTTTATATGGAACACCCTGTACGGTTGGCTGGTTAACGAACTTACCAGCGGCATTTGGGAACCGAATCTACCCTGAAAATCTCTAGGACAATCCGAGGGACAATCCCTTCGAAAGTTATCGTGCTAACGGCTGGACGGCCCCCACAGACAGAATTGATTTGACCACGGATTCGTCATTAGAGAGCCGAACCCTACCGTTTGAGACCATTTTTCGGATCAAAATTTGACAATTACAGTATTTGGGCAAAACGATGTAGCAATAGAACGAACGCTCAAAAATGCTCTCAGGAAGTGCGGAATATTGAAAATTAGAAGTACACAATACAAATATTAAATTTGTTATATTAAGCCTTTATATTCCAATGGTATTTTTTTTAATTGAAATTAGTTAATTTGGGGCGTTGTTTTCAAGAATAAGAAATACCTACATCAACTATCAATCTCCCACGCTTTCATTAGAATCTCTTTATGAATTGTTTGAAATTACACAAAATGTAAACTTTCGCACAAGTTTGATTGTTATGTTATATAACAATCAAACTGTAATATATATAGAAGTTGCTCTTCATCATGTGCAATGATTTTGGGGTGTAGTGAGGTTTATAATTCTTATGAAAATCAAATGCAACGGACAATGTTCACACTATCACGGCAATATACGAGAATTATACATAGCTACCGTCTCGTCGTAGCTCATGGTGCAACCCGAAGCTGCTTTCGATGTTTCCTTCCCCCCTTCGGTTTACTCCCCCTCACACAAACCATCCATCGTCAGTGGTATGAATTTTGTTCCTGCATGGAGAATGGCTGACGAATATTTGCAATATACATTCAATTTTTTTCGTTTTGACAAGAATAATAATCAGTTTGAATACTCTCACAGATGCGAAAATATTTGAAGAAAGCGATTCGATTATTTATTATGGTCGAAAAGTAGAATGCTCGCTCCATGATGCTACCGAACAGCTCTTTGCCCCATGCCTCGAATCACACGCTGTTGCCGGATTTCCTGAATTCCTCAGGATCTGAGAGAAATTTGTTTGGTGTATTACCGTTAATGATCGATTCGAGCTGTTAGAGCGTGGAGCGTCTATTTCTTGTATAGGAAATTCATGAATATAATTGAGAATTTCAATCTTGATTTATTTTAGTCATAAATACAGGGTGATTTTTTTAAGTGTTTCATTAGACGTTTTCGAGGAAGGAATTGTAATACAGATTCAGGATTTTTGGATTCTCGTTTTAGAGTACATGAACTTTAATTGTAAAATATTTTCAAGAAAAACTACTTTCCCGTTTTCACCGGAAACGAATGTACTTCGTTATTTCAAATGCAACACCCTGTATATTCATACATATTCGAATTCTTCTTTTCAATTCTACATTGATTTGATGTATGATATGTGCAACCATTCAAGCGGTTCTTGAATTATAGCCTGATTATAAAATTTTTTGAGAAAAAGGTGGTCACAAACTAGTTTCCATATCTTCAAAACCCCTCATTACAAGAATTTCTTTTTGCAAAAGTGGAAAAATAAAGTACGCTGATACTGTTTCTTGTATAACTTATGAGAAAATATTATACAGGTGTCTGAAAAATTGCCCCCAAAGTGAGCCTCAATAAAACTATGAATCTCACTTTTTTCAAATGGCAACCCTATAATTTTGTAATTCCAATCGATGGCTCGTCAAAACCGCTAGGGTGTCCCGTACATTTCATGCCTCTAAAATCAGTAGTTTTGCCGTTATTCAATAAAATTCGAATTTCACTATCAAAGACAGCTTTCGCACAGTTTGTAAGCTTGCATTTTTGAAGTAGGCTATGTTAGGAACTGTCATTCTAACTTTTTCTTACAGATCAAGCACTAAGCAAAACATGCAATAATAATTTCACTGGAATGATATATCAAGGGTATGTTCTTTATTTGCGGCAAATGTAACAATTCCTAGAAAAGATAATTGGAAATTCAACGAAAGAAATTCACATTTCTACTGACTTTTTTTGTTAAAGGTGGTAAATGTGGATTTCTTTCGTTGAAAGTTTAGACTGCCCTTTCTATATTTTGTTACATTCACCATAAATGAAGAACATATTCAATACATCACTGTTACTGTAATTCATATTTTGCATAGTGCCCGATTAATCAAAATAGTTTAAATGACATTCTCTAAAATGCATTATAAATCAACAGACGTAGCCTTCTTGAAAACTTCTATCCTAATAAGTCAATGGTTAGACTAAGAAACCTTGATTAAATCCTGAAATTCGAATTTTATTCAATAACGGCAAAACTACTAATTTTAGAGGCATGAAATGTACGGGACACCCTAACTGGTTTTTGACGAGCCATCGATTGGAATTACAAAATTATAGGGTTGCCATTTGAAAAAAGTGAGATTTCATAGTTTTATTGAGGCTCACTTTGGGGCAATTTTTCAGACACCCTGTATAATATTTTCTGATAAGTTTATACAAGAAACATATCAGCGTACTTTCTTTTGTTCCACTTTCGCAAAAAGAAATTCTTGTAATGAGGGATTTCGAAGATATGGACACTAATTTGTGACAACCTTTTTCTAAAAAATTTGATAATCAGGCTATAATTCAAGAACCGCTTGAGTAGTTGCACATATCATACATCAAATCAATGTAGAATTGAAGGAAGAATTCGAATATGTATAAATATACAGGGTGTTGCATTTGAAATAACGAAGTTACATTCGTTTCCGGTGAACGGAAGTAGATTTTTCTTGAAGATATTTTACAATAAAGTTCATGTACTCTAAAACGAAAATCCAAAATATGAATCTGTATTACAATTCCTTCCTCGAAAACGCTAATGAAACACTTAAAAAAATCACCCTGTATATAGGCTATTAGGTGTAGATATAACCAGTTTCAGGTGAAGGATAGAGATGAATGATCGGTTCAGTGGGATTCCCGCTTGACTGACTATTTTTTTAAATTATCAACGGCATCGACTTCGTGGTGCTCAGCCTTATGATTTATATACAATACGCGGACATTTTGATATGAACAAACAAACTGTGTTATTACCGCGTCTTTCAAAAGCCGGTGAATTTATATCTAGCATAGGTAATTTAAGTAAAAAAAAAAGTATACTTTAAAGGGTAGTCAGAAATGATATCCCCGACTACAACTTTTTAATTTTTAACCCTAAAAGATGGTGCAAAAGGCATATTGCGGTCAACTCCCGTTTCTGTTGAGCTATGAACTTCAAACAGAAACATTATAGAAACATTATATTTTTTGCTGAGGGGTTTTTCTTCCGGATTTGATACATTACTTTTGTTTATTTCTCATGGAAACAAAAATTCATTTTTACTTGAAAATGATCACCGTTTTTGTTATATATCGCCCCTAGATCAGTGCCTAAGCTAACCGAGGGGTGGCAGGGAGGATATGTGAACAATTTCTTTCATTGTAAATAAAGGGTTCTTTCATTAGAGGTGTTATTTTTGAAAAGCCCTCCATTTCGTAGATGTCAGTTTTTGATATTTGACAAATAAAGCTACGCGCCATTAAAAAATGGAACGATACACTCTTCAAGAGCGCATTGAAATTATTAAATTCACTATAAAATGGTGAAAATTTTGCAGAGACGGTTCGTAGAACTCGAACATTTTTTGGGTCTTCGTGAAGCACCTTGTCGGACGCAATAAAGAAAGTGTTGGAAAAATTCGAGCTGTTGAGCCAAGTTAGTGACGTTAAGAATAAACCCGTGCAAGTCGCTCAAGAACAGCCGACAATATTGCTGCTGTAGCCGAAAGTGTTGAAGAAAACCCAGGTTTGTCCATTCCTCGTCGTTCTTTGGAATTAGGCATTCCACAAACGTCATTACACTGTATTTTGCATAAAGATTTGGGTCTTAAAAAGTATAACGTATCACACAAGCAACGAAACCATTGATTTGCGGAAAAAGTTTCAGGACCGTGTTATCTCTCGAAGAGCTGATCACAATTGGCCACCGAGATCTTGTGATTTAACACCTTGCGACTTCTTCCTTTGGGGCAAAGTGAAGAGAAGGTCTTGCCAATGACCCAGCGTCGATTCAAGACCTCAAAGATGGATTTTGCGATTTGGTTATGGAAAATTTCATCAAAAGAATATGGTCCTGTAAGCGTGTTCGTGGTAGTCATTTGCCTGATGTTATTTTCCATTGTTAACGGCATAGCTTCTTCTTTATAATTAAATACACATCCGATCATTTATATTGAAAGATAGCATTTGTCTTTGAATATCAAAATAACACCTCTTATTGGAAACTCTTCAGCATTCCATTTATGTATATTTATGGCTATATCGCGTACTACATTGACAGCAAAACGTCAGAATTTATTGAGGAGAAATAACAACAAATACCCATTGGTTTTGTCTTGAACATTCTGAATCAACAACACATTCACACAATCTTTTTTAATCAGAATCTATCCCCTGATATCAATATTTCGACGGCATTAACTACAACTACGCCAAGCAACAGAGCTACTACCTGGACGCCACCTGTGCCATTCCATGCAGGACAGTCCGTAGTTTATTCCCATCATGTTTTAAAAACACGAAATGTCATTTTTTTATTTGTTATTAACAAAAACAAAAAAAAATTCCCGTTCTTTTTAGTTTTTTTTCGTTGTAGAATGAAAACTATTGATGCAGTGATAACGTTGCAATGGGATAAATTGTAGAGAATTACATTGTGAAGAGAAAGATGGGTCAAACGATCCGATCGAATAATTAAAACTGGAGAAAAGCGGAAAAAACCGGAAAATTGCGTGTTTTTTTCTTTAACTCATAACTCTGCCATTGCAATATTAGAACTGAAACTTCACACACGATAGTAGCTATTGACGTGGCAATTCATGTGTGCCAAAATTGGATTCGGTCGGATAAATAGTTTTCACATAATTCCCATTTGAATTTTTTTTGGACATATTTTCGCGGAGATCTGGATGCGTTTGAGGTCGTCCGATTGAAATTAAAAAATTGATTTGGAAAGAAGACGTGATCAGTAACAAAACGTCTATTCTGATTTTTCAATAAAACGCGTTTTAAGTGTGTTAAAACTAGTGAGAACATGAGGGAAAACGGGCGACCGAGATGTTCTCACTAGTTTTTAACACACTAAACGCGTTTTATTGAAAATTCAGAATAGACGTTTTGTTACTGATCACGTCTTCTTTCCAAATCAATTTTTTAATTTCAATCGGACGACCTCAAACGCATCCAGCTCTCCGCGAAAATATGTCCAAAAAATTCAAATGGGAATTATGTGAAACTATTTATCCGACCGAATCCAATTTTGGCACACATGAATTGCACGTCAATAGCTACTATCGTGTGAAGTTTCAGTTCTTTAATATTGCAAATGGCAGAGTTATGAGTTAAAGAAAAAACACGCAATTTTCCGGTTTTTTCGGCTTTTCTCCAGTTTTAATTATGCGATCGTATCGTTTGGACCTATCATTCTCTTCACAATGTAATTCTCTACAATTCATCCCATTGCAACGTTATCACTGCATCAATAGTTTCCATTTTGCAACGAAAAACTAAAAAGAACGCGAATTTTGTTGTTTTTTTTGTAACAACAAATAAAAAATGGCATTTTCGTGGTTTAAAAAAACATGGTGGGAATAAACTACGGACTGTCCTGCTCGGAATGGCACAGGTGGCTTCCAGGTAGTATTTTTTGTCAAGGAAATATCTCTATTGCTTGGCCTAATACAATTATTTATGTGTATGTCGCGTGTTCCGACATTTGCTTCGAGAAGGACAGCTATTTCGAATAGACATATTGAATGGCATTATAAAATCATAAATTTAAATTCGATATTGACAAGGTTTTAGATATCCTGTGATCATCTGACATAATGACAAATATTAAAAATTGATTTTTAATTAATGAACTCATGAAGCGTTTGAGCTTGAAACTTCTTCCGAACTAGCAATGAAAAGCAACAGCATGGAAATATTTTGTGTCAAAGCCTCATCCAATTTACTAAAAATCGTGAAATATGCACTGCTGAGTCGTTCACTTTTCGGTTCCTGCAGGTGTGTAGGTATGTCACTGAACTCTCTCCTAAACGACTGGACCGATTTGAGTGATTTTTTTTATATGCGTTTGGGTGGCTCCCTGATGAAGAAGTCTTGGAAGGATTTTCTGCCAATTTTGTTCGCAATGCATTCACAAATAATATGATGGATGCGTTGTTGTGGAAACCTACCTACTTGACCGCAACTGACAACAATCAGTATCATTCGCATTTCTATAAATTATTCAATGAAATCGACAAATATCCATTAATTGTAACAGGAGAAAACGGATTCAGAGAAGGTATTGAATTTAACGGTCCGCAAATTCTTCTTTCGATATTTCTGAATGGATAAATAAAAATCAATTCTTCAATATTACAGGGTGTTTCATCATAAACTGGACAAACATATATTTTCGTGTAGAGACATCGGGAGAATCATTTTTGCCTTATACAATATATCTCGTTTTCGAAGCATAAGCGGTTATTTTGAGCAAGATTCTCTATAAGTGTGGTCAGTTATGTAATAACACTTGAAGTTATGTTTTTTGGTCAAATCGCAGTATTTTTTGGGTCCTCTATTCAGAAAAGTTGACGAACTCCGAAAAAAATTTTACAAAATGGTGGAAGACCTGCAATGTTCCAAACTTTTTTTTTGCGGTTGTCAATTGACTTTTGTTTTCTGAATGACACAATTTTCTAAGAATTTCTGTGAAAATTTTTTTCAAAAATCGAGCACAAATTTTTTTTTACATGTCTACAGCGATGAATAAATTTCACTCGAAATGGATGAAATTTTGTACAATTGTACTCTTGAATTATCAATCACGAATATGAAAACAGAATTGTAAAAAATCGAACGGTTGCGTTACTACAGTCATTCAAATGTTTCGTTAAGACCTCTGAAATAATGAAAAAAAGTTTGTTTTGAGTTCTAGAGTCAAAATAATTGAATTATTGGCATGTCCAAACATTCTAGAGGAATTTATAAAAAAAAAAAATCAATGAAACTTAGTTGGGACTCGAACCGACGCCGACGTAGGTATTAAATAGGGAAATGGCACTGTTCTAAGGATATTATATTCGTTGCCAGGCAACGGTAGTTCGTAGTTCATAGAGTTGGACTGGTTTTTGAATTTCAGTCAATATAATTTAGCCAGTAGTCAAACTCTCTGACTACGAACTACCGTTGCCTGGGAACGAATATTATTATCCTTAGAGCCATTTCCTTATTTAATACCTACGTCGGTTCGAGTCCCAACTAAGTTTCACTGATTTTTTTGTATAAAATTCATTTAAAATGTTTGGACATGCCAATAATTCAATTATTTTGACACTAGAACTCAAAACAATTTTTTTCCATTATTTCAGAGGTCTGAACGGAACATTTGAATGACTGTAGTAACGAAACCGTTCGATATTTTACAATTCTGTTTTCATATTCGTGATTGATAAATAATTCAAGAAGTACAATTGTACAAAATTTCATCCATTTCGAGTGAAATTTTTTCATCGCTGTAGACATGTAAAAAAAAAGTTCGATTTTTGAAAAAAAAATTTTACAGAAATTCTTAGAAAATTGTGTTCATTCAGAAAACAAAAGTCAATTTAACAACCGCAAAAAAAAATTAAAAACATTGCAGGACTTCCGTCATTTTGTAAATTTTTTTCGGAGTTCGTCAACTTTTCTGAATAGAGGACCCAAAATACTGAGATTTGACCAAAAACCGTTACACCCCAGTGTTATACCTAACTGACCACACTCATAAGAATCTTGCCCAAAAATGACGTTTGACATATCGCTTATGCTTCGAAAACGGGATTATTGTATAAGGCAAAAATGATTCCCCCGATGACCTTTACTCGAAAATATATATTTGTCCAGTTTATGATGAAACACCCTGTATATAATCTTCATTGTGCCTTGTCGTTTCCATAAATTTTGATGTAAACCATTTTTATTTTCGAAAATATTGAAGACAATATCTCTCTTCAAGGTATATTTGGTGCCATGTTTTGAGAAATATCTCATATTATGCACTGCTGCTCTTTCAACAAAAACTGATGAAATTTTATATATTTCGGAAATATCGAGTTCCATATTTTGCGACACAAAAGTTAAATTGAATGATGAGAGTGATATTTTGAATTTCAAGACAGATATAACTATTTGATGCCATTTCCACAACCATGTGATGAAAATCGTTTTTATTTTTTGAAATGTTTTAAAAAAGTATACTTAACTCCTTTTCACAGAGAAAATGTTGATAAGTTTTCAAGATTGGTATTCGAAATATCGATACAGAATAAATTTAAATTTATAATATTCCCTAATTTTTCTGTTTAGAAAAAAATCCATTTTCGCATTGGACATTTCGAGCGAATGTGAAAGATGGTATGAATCAGCGACTGGAAAAAAACATTACATTCATCAAATTGACTATGCTTAAATATAAAATAACAACTCCAAATTAGTTTCTCTGCACTCTACAAATGGATTATCTTATAATCAGATCCGATTGTACTGAGAAGATAGAAAGTAGGGTACCAAGTGATCCGTAATCCTCGAATTAAAGATTGTTCATTTTCACGCGCATGCCTCTGGTGCCGTAACGAGAACTTTTTCGCTTCAAATAGTGAATAATTACTGAGCACATTCGACTTTGTTACTGAACCATAAGCTGGACGTTAATAAACTCACGTAAATCGGAGTTTACTAGCCCTCTTTTCCAATTCCTAATAGGTGCTCTTTTCCCTCGTATTTTTGTACTTTTCCTTCACTAGTTGAAAGCACCAAGCACTAGAAATATGTATATCAGTGCAAAAAATTCACGTGATTACAACGCTCTGGAGGTTCCCTTAACGATTTTTGACTATCAGCAGTACGGAAATAAAAATATATAAAATCTGGAGGGGTTCCGAATGACTCTGTTGGACTCACTTATGAAGAATCCGAGGTCAAAAAATTTTTTTTTCGGAAAGCCGTATTCACAAATGGATGTGAAGATAGCCACGGAAATCCATACACGTTTCGGTGGACCAGTAACTAATGATCCTGAGTGGAAGAGATTTTGTAAATTATTTCGGGAGCAGATATAATGATGCTTCTTTATAACATCGAATCAATTTCTAAAATAGGGGTTGCCGACTTCATGATCATAATTTCAAAGTTTCTTGGTACCTCCCTATGAGTCAACAATGGATTTCTCGATTTTAACCTTCTTTATAACATCATAACTAATATAGAACATACCACAAACCAAGCCATTGCTTCTGCTTGTAAAAAATCGACATATCAATATTACTCGTATTTCCAAAGATTATATAGTATAAGACAGGAAACGACACTACTACAGTTACAGTGTATGAGCGCCATCACCACCGGTCAAATTCAATTCAATTTAATTTATTCATCACAAGTAGTACAAATATTAGAAATAATAACAATGAAAAAAGCAGAAATATGCATCTAAGTGAGCTTATATACTGACATATCCTGCAATATAAATTAGATGAATCATTCCCTACCACCGCAATAAGATACAACAAAACCCCAACTTTCTACTGAGATGAAAGATGAAAGAAAATGCGATAAATAGAAAATTTTATTTATTAACTACACTGACCGGTAAAATAATCGATACACTCAAAAATCGATGAAGTTTGTTAATTCATAATATGTTATTTCATTTCATGTCCGATTCAAATGAGTGCTTTTCAATTGTTGGTAAGTTCATCCTTAATCAATCAACAGTTTTTGAATTTCAAGAAGTTCGGCGTACCTCATTTTATACACGGTGAAACAAAATATGTTTTTTCCCTAACATTAGAAACACCCCTGGTGTGTTCCAGTTGTTCCACCTTGTGATGCCTAATTCATCATCAAGACATTCTTCTCTTGACAATTTAATTTTTCATTCATAACAAGCTCAATTTTTGTAATGATACAGAGTTTTCAGTAAAACATTAAATTTCGCTGAGGCTTCCACAGTACTTTAACAAATTCAAATTTAAATTCTGACCTAATGAAAGCAAACTGGAAACAAAGTCAAAAACATAACGTGTTTTCGCCCAGACGCAGATAACAGGTTCAATTAGTCTCGGCATGTCCTCATTAAGGTTCTGAATCAATTAGAGCATCACTGAGCTGCTGCAAATTTTCAGAAGTTGATAGGCGAGATCAAATTTTCCTCCTAAGAACGTCCATAGAGCCCAAGTGTGTTCAAATCTGATCTTAGAGCAGTCCAATTGAATGCTTGGATATCAACCAAAAATTGAAGTATTGTTATAAATGAAGAATTAAATTGTCAAGAGAAGATCTGTCTTGATGATGAAATAAGAAATCACACGCTGGAACACACCAGGGGTGGTTCTAAAGGTAAAAAAACAGATTTTGTGTCACCCTGTATAAAATAACGCACGCCGAGTTTTCTCGAAATTCGAAAATGGTGATTGGTTGAGGATAACCATACCTACAATTGAAAAAAAATTCAATCGAATCGCGCTTGAAATAACATATTTATGAATAACAAACTTCATTGATTTTTGTGTGGATCTATTATTTTGTGCCGGAGTGTATATAATTTTTGAGAAGGTTTCCATTAATAAAAATGGTTCATACACGAGACAACAACGCATTCAAATTGTTGAATTATTTAATGAAAATTAGCGTTTTATGAAAAGTGTTTTCAGAAAATTGTGTGAATTTAATGTTTACATAATCGTCGTCCATCTGAAAGTACTATTGGTCGAATTATCAAAAAGATTCAAAGACCGGTTCGGATGAAGATTAAAAAGTGAGTGAATCAGTGGAACTTCTCTATAACGAAAGCGCTAAATCCGCAAAAAAATCGTTACGAAGAAATTTCGTTAGACAGACAATTTGTTTCTATAGTCGGCAATGTCGCGGTCGACTTCACTGATTTAATGTAAGTTTATCATTCAAACTTAAGCACTTCCCTTTAAGCCTTGTTCGCACTAAGCTAGTAGTTAGTCGAGCCGCTAGAAATTTAGTAGCTACTCTCCATTCAATCGTTAGCACTTTGTTCGAGTTGAGTTCAAAGTGAGTAGCGCTTTGTACGATGAACAACTCGCAACGCACGAACTCTGACGTGATTTCTTCCGCCCAGCGAAACGACATCATCGCGGCAAATGATATTACTAATGACTCGAATAAACTGATCGGTTCGGACCTATCTAGTCCGTTAGCGAGTGAAGAGTATCGCGTGGTGGGGTACTCTACTCGCCCGATAAAAATAGAACCAAATGGATCGACTCGACTAAACTACACACTAATCTACCCGACTAAATTCTTAGTGTTCACACACGTTTAGTGACTAATTTTTAGCTCCTCGACTAAACTACTAGCGTAGTGCGAACAAGACTTTAGACATTTTCGCACTACTTTCACACTAGCGTAATGGTTAGATTGAAACAGCCAGGGGTGTATTTTAAAACTGTTTCAGAAGAATCTCTTTGCCCGCCGTAATGATTTAGTTTAAGGTCGGGATTTATTACGTACGTCGTCCGGAAAATTTCTGATAAACCCACCCTTATACTTATTACCAATATCCATTCAAAGAGTGATGTTCTTTGATTATTTCGTTATAGAGAGAATTTACTTCGTTTCAGAGGGTGTTTTTAACAATTTGGATTCAAGGTGCGATGTCGTGTACGAAATTCGTTATACAGACGTTCGTTATAGGGAAGTTTCACTGTATACAGGGTCTTTCACGAGGAACCTCACCCATAATTATACGGAAACTACTGAACGTATTTTCATGAATTCAGCACTTAAAGTATTTCACGATGCTGATGAAATCTAAAATATTTCAAGGCATGAGCACCTCCGGTTTTTCCGGAAATGACGTCAACTTCCGTTTTTCGAATTAGAACACCATTTTTTTATTGCAGAAACAGATTCCTTAGAAAATTTCAAGTTATTTTGATGTAACATTTTTCAGTTTTGGGTTGGAAAATTCTCTCTGAGCGGGAAAATTCGAAAAAAAAATCGAAAATAGAGCTCCGCTGAAACAAGAATACTCCGAGGTTTTTGATGGAAAATTTTCATTTTTGGGATTTTCAAGATGTAAGATTGATGTAGCCATTTTAAAAATCGAAATCGCGATTCATGATACAGGGGGTGAAAAAATCGCTTTCAAAGTTAGGGATGACAAAATCGTGAAAAATCAATTTTTTCAAATTAGAACCCCATTTTTTATGGCAGATATTGAATCTACGTTAAAAATAATGTTAGTGTATGCATCACAGCCTTGCCCTAAAATTGATATTTTCTGAGTTATTCACAAAAAACTGTTTTTCGTCTTGAATTTCAGCTATTTCTTTTCCCTTCACGCCAAAAAGATGAAATTTTCAGGAACTGTTATTTGAACCATGCTGTAGATTTTTCACCCCTTCTTGAAACCGACTTCAAGTTACTATTAGGAGAACCATGGCAAACTCTCGCAGTTATAACTAGAGAGATGCTCAAAGTTTTGACCGTTAATTTCTAGACATTTATTTATACGTCTCAGGATGCTTGTGCGTTGCTCTTCTTATTTCTCGGGAGGAAGAGATCTGCAAAAGTGTTTAAAAACCAAATTGAGTTTCAAAACTATGAATCTAAAATCTAAACAAACCTGAACGCATTTCTGACTCGTTCTATGCAGTCCTCTTTATCAGTCAGGGGAGTTGAGTAGACAATTTTTTATCCTACCCCAAACCTATAGTCTAAAGGAGTTAAATCGGGAGAAAGTGGTGGCCAAAGATGTGGACCATTGTTCGCCAACCATCGATCTTCAAATAGCCTGTAGAGGATATTTGACACATTGAGTGAATTGTTGTTGAGGCGCGCCATCTTGTTGATACCATAAGTCATTATGGTTCTGTACTAGCGGCTCAATTATTTGAGTCAATATGTCAGAATATCTATCTCCTAAGGAAGAACATTCTTTAAATAATGCAAACATGTGTAGTGTTCTATCTTACCAGTTAAAGTCCCATCATAAATGTGAACGTCGAGAATGCATTATTTTGATGGCGCAAAAACAAACATTGAAACTCCAGGTCTCTTGAAAGTTCCATTATCTGAAGTGGTGGTTGTTCTCTTCATCCCATAATGACTGTTATGCCTATTGAAAGAACCATTCTTTGTGAATTTAGATTCATCTGTCCAAATTATACAGTCCAAAAGTTTTCATTCTCTTGAAATCGAATCATCCTAGCTTCGCAAAACTCTGTTCTCCTGACGAAATCAGTTTCCTTCAAATGCTGCACCCTATTGAATTTATATGGGTGCATTTTATGTTTTTTTAATATTCTCCAACACTCGATAGAGATAATCCCAGATCAATCTCGGCATCTTTGAGAGAATTTGTGAGGATTCACACGAAAATATGCAAGAACTGTAATTTCGTTGTTCTCATCTTCTACTACACTTTTTTCTCTGTGTATAGTTTTCTTAACGAAAGATCCGACATTTCTCAAGTTTGTCATGGTTCTGTTATGGTATCTCTCGTTGGTCTGGGTCGGTCAGGAACCTCTCAATGAACAGTCGAATCGTTTCTATCTACAACTTTATTACATTCTCCATGAAGTAGAATGAGATTTAAATAATCTTCACTGGTAAAATTAGGCATAGTGATCGATTTTATACTTAATACGAATTATCACCAAATTAATAGTAACACAAAATGCTACTGAATAAAGAGGAATTTGGCAGATGTAATTAATGATATCTATCATTAAAAAAAAGAATGTAAAACATGGTAAGTTTTTGCATATGGTTCATAAGGAATTATTTATTTACCACTGGAGAGAAAACCGATGGCCGATTAGTTGAAATAAAGAGGTTTCCGATACAAATTGGAATCAAATTCGCCATCTATTTAGGAACAACCTGTAACTTTTTTCTCTTGCATATTAGGCCAGTAAAAATCTTAAACATGGTTTAAGTAACAGTTCCTGAAAATTTCATCTTTTTGGCGTGAAGGGAAAAGAAATAGCTGAAAATTCAAGACGAAAAACAGTTTTTTTTTGTGAATAATTCAGAAAATATCCACTTTAGGGATAGGGTGTGATGCCACACTCACATTATTTTTTAACGTAGATTCAATATCTGCCATAAAAAAATGGGGATCTAATTTGAAAATAGTTATTTTCCTAACAACAAGTGCGGAAAAGTGATATTTTCCGCACGAAACTGCCGTTACCAAACGACGCGAAGCGGAGTTTGGGTAAGCAGTTGAGTGCGGGAAAAACACTTTCCGCACGAGTTAGGAACAATATTTTTTTCTACAAGCGCTTATACGAGATCGATTTCAACACACAGATCAATGTGAATTGATCATTCTAAATACACATGAATGACAAAAGTCTCTGACAAGTCGTTATTCTTTAGAAAAAGCGTGCGAGGAAAACCCTTGCTAAATCCATTACCACACGCATTTGCGTGCGGTAATGGAATAGCAGGGGTTTTCCCACACTGTTTGGCAATGTGACTCTTTACGAATTGAAATACGTGCGGGAAAGAGAATGAAAGTGCACGCTTGTAGAAAAAATTGATTTTCACGATTTTGTCATCCCTAACTATGAAAGCGATTTTTTCACCCCCTGTATCATGAATCGCGATTTCGATTCTTAAAAGTGGATACATCAATCTTACATCTTGAAAAATCCTAAACATGAAATTTTCCATCCAAAAACCTCGAAGTTTTCTTGTTTCAGCGGAGCTCTATTTTCGATTTTTTTTTCGAATTTTCCCGCTCAGAGAGAATTTTCCAACCAAACTGAAAAATGTTACATCAAAATAACTTGAAATTTTCTAAGGAATCTATTTCTGCAATAAAAAATATGGTGTTCTAATTTGAAAAACGAAGTTGACGTCATTTCCGGAAAAAACGGAGGTGCTCATGCCTTGAAAATATTTTAGATTCATCAGCATCGTGAAATACTTATAAGTGCTGAATTTCATGAAAATACGTTCAGTAGTTTCCTGTATAAATATGGGTGAGGTTCCTCGTGAAAGACCTGTATTCTTAATACTTTATGAAAAGTATATTGTTAATCTCAATAAAGGCTAAAAAAATTATAGGATATATTCGATTTATTTCAAGTGATTTGTAACTCGTTGAATGATGGACCTACTGGGATACTGAAGTTTGTCATCTTATCGTTGGCTAGGCTTAATCGAGCAGTGTGGTAGGAAACCTGCAATGCTCGCATCGAGTATTACGCGCAGCCTGATGCATTTATTGAATGCGTCTGACTATCCGTGTGAGTCCATTTGAGAAATAAACCATATTATTTGTGTGATTGGACCATCCATCGCGTCAAATGAAAAGGAAATGTAGCATGTAAATCTGCCCAGTATAGCACTGTCCAACTGAATGGCAAAATACTCTCTCTAATGATTAAATGTCGTACGTTTCCAATGTGAATGAATTTCCAAACCTGTAAGTAGGATAAAATTAGGGTTTATAAAAATTAAAAGAATCATTGAGAACTAAACTGAACTGCATTATTAACAGGTAATAGTGAGATCCCTGTCCTAGAGGAATTAAAAGATCTGATCCTTTATCTGATGAGTACATGACTAATTATTGTCAAAGTAAGAACTAGTAAAGTGGTATAAGATCTTCCTCTGACCTCCGTTTGTCAGGAAAATGAAGTGACAATTTCATTGTATTGGACTTTCCACATTTCAGTAGATCTTGACATGAATCCAACTGAGTTTCGACTCTATTGTTTAGACAAGGGGACCATTACCCTGTTATGTTGATCTTACAGTGGCTTCCCGTACGGCACCCAAAGGATGTGCAAAAGGTCCCGGGGTCTTCCTTATATCTACAAACCAATCATCTCGATCCCCAGGTAATCATAACCATCACTTTATTCTATTGAGGGTGTTATTGGGCTGAACAAATCGATTCATTTTTCCATCCTTAATTTTGATGCAAAATATCTACTATTCTGATTTTCAATTTACAACTTCTATAACATTATACCTCAATCAAGATATTTATCTTTTAATATTTTCCTTACTATTTTCAGTTGTAATTTTAACTAGTGCAATGAAATTATCGATAATTTGGGAAATATGCTCGAATGCAGTTAAGTTGAAAAAGCACGAGTGGCGCGGAGCGCTCGATGCCTTTTACAGTTTTACTTGCATGAGAGCAATTTGTCAAAAATTATCGATTCATTTTCATTGCAATAGTTTAAATTTAATACGAAAATTTTGTGATCCAAATCGTATTGTGCGCTGTAAGTTGCTGTCAGTTTCATGTTACTCTTATAATTAATAAACGGTCCATAATTACGTTGCATTTAATTTTAAAGGACCCTATAATTTTTGCACAATGCGAATTATCGATAAGTTGCACTAATGCACAATTATCGCCTAATTGTATCTCATTGGCATGAAACACCATAAAAAAATCATCGAACATGTTGTCTGTCAATTTGACAGATGAATAAGCATTTTAAATTATAATTTGTAATGAAGTTCAATTTCATAACTGAGAATTGATCTTCATTTTAAATAAATTTATCCGAGTTTTCATTTTAAATTCGTGAATTTTTATTCCGTTCAGAATTAATTCAAAACAATCGAAAAACCGAACATTTAGCGATTGATTTTGTTTTTCATACAGAAAACATCGTAGAACCGTCCGCAAGAACAACGCCGATCGCCGATAACGCCGTTTTTTGCATATACGTACGATAAGCCAGTTTTAAGATGTTTTTACCGAGGTACTCTCCTGCAAATTTTAACGTTTCTGCGCCTACCTTTTCCACCCCCCTCCGGAAGATTATAAAAGGCGGGGTTTCCCTACATCGGTAATTAGTTCCGAATATTTTCTGCTTTAGACGTTTACCTTTTAAATTAGTTCCGAATTATTCGCTGATCGAAAACGTCTTCTAAATTTTCTTTGAGCTTCCGAATTTGAATTCTTTACATTTTTGCTTCAAAGTGAGTGCTAGTGCAATTGAATTGTAAGTACCGAGCCGATTTATTGCAGTCCTATTTTTATACCTCGTTGAGTCTACCTACATAGCTGTTCCGTCAGATCCTTAACAATACCTTTCCTAGTTTGTCCAGGTGCCGTAGTTGTCTGCTATAGTACGTTTGTCCGTATAACCGGTGCCCGTAGTTAGTCTGTCCTTTCATGGCGTGTTAACTCATGGTCAGACCGGAGGGCTGATGCAAACCAATGCTATAGTACGTTCAACCGAATAACTTTCCTGCTTTGTCCTGATCCTTAGTGCCGTAGTTAGTCTGTCCTTCATGGCGTGTTCACTCATGGTCAGACCGGAGGGCATAACCGAACCAATGCTGTAGCAAGTTCGACATATCCTTTTCAACCCTCTAATTTCACCTGGCCAAACCCCAACCTGTTTATACGAGAAACAAGCAAAGTGGTAGACTACGTGGTGAATTCTAGGACTGAAAGAATATCGGACAAGTAGTTGTCACTCTTATACTGACCCCTTTTATTCCTGTTTTCCTGATTTTATCATATATTTGATTTCACCGTTTAAATTTAACTTTCTTTCTATTCTGGCTGACTCGTACCGGGAAAATATTTGTTTCTTATGAAAGTGCTCGCAGTCAGACAAAACTGACCAATCTTATATTTTGTATTGATTTCATATAGCGTCTTATTTCACTGTATTTTTGTATTTTTCGCTATTTGAATAAACTGTGTAAATTTGCTCTATTTCTGATTTTCTCTGTTATCGCTAATATCTTAGATAACGACGAACTCTGTCTCTGACTAGCAGCTGCCCTGGTAGGTTTGCTATTCTCCCTTATTAGAAAAAAGAATAGCTGGCGCTCGAGGTAAGTTTCGCCGAGAAAACCACGTTACAAAATTGGCGCCCGAGCAGGGACCGTCAGAAATAGAGTTTCAGTGAAATATTTTGCGCCCCGATTTAATACTGTACAGTTTATACCATCCGAAAGTGATTCGACTTATTCATTGGTGAAGTAAAGAGAATATTCTGAGTTTTATTTTTGACCGCTGAAAACTTTTAAATCGTTATTTTGACCTTTCCTTCCTTGAACCTGTGTGAAATAAATAAATTGTTCTGAGTTTAATTATTGCAATTTATGAAACTGATATGAAATCTTGAATTTTTTTCTGATAGTGTTTTTATTCTGACAGTGTGAACTTTCAATTTGATAGTTGGTTTTGCTTTGTTTGATTTTTCTTTCCTTGATTTCAACAGGTGCAGTTACAGGATTATTCCGAGGTAGGTGGATTTGTAGTTTGTGCTTGAGACTGAACATTTTCTTTATCCCTTGACCTGAACATTTATTGGTGAATGAAATAAAGGACTTGGTGTTTCATTCCTGTTATTAATCTGGTAACTGTTACGACATTGATATTTTGACTATTACTGTGCGATTGAATGAACTGCTGGGACAGTGAATTTTTCGGTCAACGGTTTATGAACTATTGCTATTTTAGTGATACCTGATTATTACCCAAGTGCGTCGTTTTAACCTGACATTTGTAAACTGTTTGAATTTTGGTGCATTTTAGCAGTGGACTATTTCTGGTATACCTTAACACTGTTATATTTATAATGCTATTTAACCTGACACCGCACACCAATATACTCTGAAATTATTTGAACATTGCTGTTAATAAGACCTTGGTATAATATTCTATTGTTGTGGACTTTGAATTATATGGACTTGACCTATCTGTTTCATTTATGCTATTCTATTTGATTGCTGATTGATTACTGTATACTGGCTATTTTTTTTTGATAATTCCTTTACAGCTACACATAGTGCGTTGTCTCTGGGGACAATTTAAACCACAACCGGCTAACTTGTGACGGGACTTCGTTGAACTCTGTGCGAGTGAACAAATAGTTGATAGTTCGTGAGTGATATAACCGGGAACTGTATATACTTTTAACCGAACCTTACGTGGAAAGACTTAACCGCAAATAGTAAACATGGATGTGAACCGGCTATTGAGTGACGAGTTAACCTACGAACTTCAACTCAGAGGACAAACAATACCAGGCACAGTGATGCCTAAGCGAAGTTTACTACGACAGGTCATTCAATCAAATACCCCGTTACAATCTGTGACATGGATGGATCCTACCTTGGATATAGAGATATGCCAGAATAAACTCACCGATTTAGTTGAATCAATTCAAGACTTCAACCACGACAATGCCGATAATGAATATTCGCGCATTTTCACAAGGCTAAAACACGTACAAGGAAGATTGAACTTTATTGACACCACTGATGAGTCACAGTCACAATTGGTCAGTCAGCTAAAAGGAGCTACAGCCAGAGCCTTGGATGCGTTGCAGGAAGTTCATAAGGCAGCCTTCAACAACCTCTCTTGGACCTGGAGGTCCCGCCTTCCCCTGGGGTGTCCCCTATTCAGCCCCAGCGAGCAGCAGGAGTCGAACCATCCCTTGTTGACCTCGGAGAAGACATCCGTCCACCGTCCACTGGTGCAGTCTCACGAGCTCACACACCTGAAAGAAATTCTATATTAGATCGAGTTATAAATGACACCAGAAGGACATGTAGAGCAATACTACAGGAGATATCTTTTCCGGCAAATATACCGCCAAGAAACCCCCTCAGACCGTTGGCACAAGGCAATTACCGACCTGAGCCTGAAGCCCGATTTACATCAACACCGTCTGTTCCCCTGTACAAATGGACAATTTCATTTGATGGCACTAAAAGTGTCACCGATTTCATCGATGAAGTGGAAAGACTGGCCGAGTCACGCAAAGTACCACTAGGACAGGTGTTCGACTCTGTATACGAACTCCTGAGGAAAGACGCCCGGGATTGGTTCATCCCCCGTAGAGGAACGTTTCAAAACTGGGACGACTTCAAATTCCAATTGAAGGACGCTTTCCTACCGGTGAATTACGAAGAAAACCTGTTGGAGGAAATAAAAAGGCGAACGCAGGGCCCGGATGAAAAACTTCTGCTCTATGTTACGAGAATGCAGAATCTGTTCCAGAAATTATCCTGCAACCGACCGTCCGAAGAGGAACAGATCCGTCTGATTAGACAGAGGTTACTACCGTCTCTGCAACAAGCCCTGGCCTTCCAAGAAACTAGGACTTATGATGAGCTCCTACGGAAGGGAAAAGTGTTTGAACTGGTTCAATGGCAGATGAACCAATACACCAGGCCACCCTCCAACCGGGCCTCATTGACGAACCGCACCTGACCTACAACACACCGCAGCGAAACCGCTATCAGGCCAATTGCTCGCTGGACACCGACAACCGGACTGAGACCTCTGTAACTCCGGACCGGACCGACCGACAGAAAGAAAGGAGAGTCTCTTTCCAGACTCAATGTTTCCGCTGTGGTGGATACGGCCACATGCGCCGAGAGTGTCGCAGACCGCCGAAACTGTTCTGTTCCAGGTGCCAGAGGGAGAATATTCTCTCCCGAGACTGTCCGTGTTCGAGAAATGGAGGTATGGAATTGGGGTCGGCCATATCTCTGGGGACATTGACTCCACTGTCACCGTCCGTCTGTAATGAAAATCGTCCGTTAATAGACATTCATGTAGTTAGTAAATCTTTCCAGGCACTAATAGATACCGGAGCCACCAAGAGCTTCTGCAGCCAGAAAGTGGCCGGGCACTTGGAAGAGAGAGGAATAAAAGGAGAGCCTATGATCAATAACTTTGTAGTGATAGCCAATGGTAAGACCACCGTCACACCTAAACGCTACACCACTCTAGTCAGGATAGACGATTATACCCTGGCAGACTTAACATTCCTACTAATTCCTGACTACCGGTGGACGTCATAATAGGAATGGACATACTCTCGAACTACAACTTCAGCATTAATCTGAAAACCGCAGAATGCTATCTGGAAGGCCGACCGATCTCCAAACCGACTCCTGTAAACGAACCCACCCCTGAAGTGCATATCGTTGGTGAACATCTTTTAGAACTGACCAGTGAACAGCAGAAGAAACTAGATGAATATGCCCCTCCTGTCGACACAGTTCCGCTGCCGTTGGGAACCGCCAAACAACCGGTCACCGTCTACTTCTGGGCAACACCACCAGAGTGAACCGTCCGGCATGAGCAAAGATGGGGAAACCGCCACATCAAACCGTGGAGCAGTTCCTATGGAAGTGGACACCTGGGAAAAACCTAGAGGTAATAATCTAAATCCCGTCCTTTCATCCCAAAAGCCCGAATTAACCTAGAGGTAATAATCTAAAATCCCGTCCTTTCATTCCCAAAAAGCCCCGAATTAACTTACCTTCCAGAATCCGTACTGTTGGTACCATGGGCCACAATGTGTACCTGGAACTCCGTCCTGGCATGTGCTGGAAATGTGGCCAAGGAGAACACAGCAGAGCCAACTGCACGGGAACACCGTTACTGTTTTGTAGCCGTTGTGGTTTGCTAGGCACCCTCACCCGGAACTGTCCCTGTCACACCTACCAGAGGGAGGTGGCTGTTCAATGTAATCTTCCGTCCCAGTCCAGACCAAGAGGCACCGCTTCGAGAATCCAACAGGTGCGACCGGCTCACAGGGGTTCCAGAGAGTGAGACTTCCCACCAGCAGGGAGTTGGCTCTCCGTGCCTGCCCCAGATGCACAAAGCTCGCTGCAACCTGCAATCAGGAAAACTGTAAGAATTAATATTATCTTCTCTACCGTTATACCGTCATTTCCAACCAACCGTTTTATTTTCCGTCCAACTACTACCTGAAAACCGTTCAAAATAACCTACTACATGATAGTAACAGTTTCATAACAGTACCTGGTAATTTTGTCTGATCTTAATTCTTTCTCTACCTGAAAACGACAACAAATTGGGTAAACTGTCTGAAATATTGTATTAAAACTTTTAATGGATATTTGTTTTCGTTTTCTGCATGACTGAAACTAAATATAGTTGTCTGAACTGTTACCGTTGAATGAAACAAGGTTATTTCTAATTCAAAACTGTTAAATCCGTTTATGATTCCAATGGGTCCAACCCATTACACCGTTTTCATTCCGAATCAGACATTATTGTTTTACCGTTCATTATTTAACCGTCTATGGAAATGGGAAACACAGTTTCTCGAAGAAAACTCGCCAGGAAACCGAAGAATATGGGAGAAATTTCACTGGAATCAAATGGTTAGAACTACCTGGACTACCCACCTGTAAGTCATCTGCCTGGGCCGACGTCGACGCCGACGCTCCACCTATTAGCCAGACCACCTATTGCGCCAGTCCCGGACGCCGACTCCACCATGGAAATTAGAACATCAACACCTGTACACCTGAATGATGGGGCCGTCATAGTGCTTTCACAACCAGTACCAACTCCGACTTTGCATCATGGGCGAATCTAAGAAGCACTATTTTTAAACCACATCGAGAAAGACTTTATAATTACAAACTTACTGTACATAAAGTGTAAGAACAATCCTCGGCTTATTATCCCCATCGCCAGTTCACTTTGCACAGTTACTAATTAATTCACTGTTCACATCGACCAGCAACAACAGAACAACAGAAGTAAACAACAATGGCGGCGACGCATGCGCTGAGCGATGACACCTGTCCTGCGCCGGCAGCAACCACAGAACACCAACTCCGACACATAATATGGAACTACGAATTGGACTTGGACCTGCTTGGTTACCCAGAGGAACTACTAGCTGTATGATTATTGTAAGTCTGATTTCGAGCACAGGGGCGTATTAGTTCGTTGACTTGTTTGTTGCGATAGTTGGGAGCCGCGAAAATTCAAATTGTTATTGATTGAATTTTCTTTCCGTAGCAGGGGGGATGTAATGAAGTTCAATTTCATAACTGAGAAATTGATCTTCATTTTAAAATAATTTACCCGGGTTTTCATTTTAAATTCGTGAATTTTATTCCGTTCAGAATTAATCAAAACAATCGGAAAAACCGAACATTTAGCGATTGATTTTGTTTTTCATACAGAAAACATCGTAGAACCGTCCGCAAGAACAACGCTGATCGCCGATAACGCCGTTTTTTTGCATATACGTACGATAAGCCAGTTTTAAGATGTTTTTACCGAGGTACTCTCCTGCAAATTTTAACGTTTCTACGCCTTCCTTTTCCACCCCCCTCCGGAAGATTATAAAAGGCGGGGTTTCCCTACATCGGTAATTTAGTTCCGAGATATTTTCTGCTTTAGACGTTTACCTTTTAAATTAGTTCCGAATTATTCGCTGATCGAAACGTCTTCTAAATTTCTTTGAGCTTCCGAATTTTCTGAATTCTTTTACATTTTTGCTTCAAAGTGAGTGCTAGTGCAATTGAATTGTAAGTACCGAGCCGATTTATTGCAGTCCTATTTTTATACCTCGTTGAGTCTACCTACATAGCTGTTCCGTCAGCTCCTTAACAATACCTTTCCTAATTTGTCCAGGTGCCTGTAGTTAGTCTGCTATAGTACGTTTGTCCGTATAACCGGTGCCCGTAGTTAGTCTGTCCTTCATGGCGTGTTCACTCATGGTCAGACCGGAGGGCTGATGCAAACCAATGCTATAGTACGTTCAACCGAATACCTTTCCTGCTTTGTCCTGCTCCTTAGTGCCCGTAGTTAGTCTGTCCTTCATGGCGTGTTCACTCATGGTCAGACCGGAGGGCATAACCGAACCAATGCTGTAGCAAGTTCGACATATCCTTTTCAACCCTCTAATTTCACCTGGCCAAACCCCAACTGTTTATACGAGAAACAAGCAAAGTGGTAGACTACGTGGTGAATTCTAGGACTGAAAGAATATCGGACAAGTATCACTCTTATACTGACCCCTTTTATTCCTGTTTCCTGATATTATCATATATTTGATTTCACCGTTTAAATTTAACTTTCTTTCTATTCTGGCTGACTCGTACCGGGAAAATATTTGTGTCTTATGAAAGTGCTCGCAGTCAGACAAAACTGACCAATCTTATATTTTGTATTGATTTCATATAGCGTCCTATTTCACTGTATTTTTGTATTTTTCGCTATTTGAATAAACTGTGTAAATTTGCTCTATTTCTGATTTTCTCTGTTATCGCTAATATCTTAGATAACGACGAACTCTGTCTCTGACTAGCAGCTGCCCTGGTAGGTTTGCTATTCTCCCTTATTAGAAAAAAAGAATAGCTGGCGCTCGAGGTAAGTTTCGCCGAGAAAACCACGTTACAAACTCGGTAATTATTTATGTATAGTTCCCTTACTTCTAAATCAGATACAAACAGAACTTTTTAATTTAAACAATTTTCAGTTCATTTTTAAACACTCGTGGTGCCACTTCTATATGCATGTTGTCCAGAAAATGTACTTTTTATTTTTATCGGAACGTTAACCTCTAACTAGGGACGTTCCATTTTTGTTACACTACTAAGGACGTGCGGCCCATAGACCGCTATCTCCACGGCAGGTTTCTATCTTGATGAGCAAGTATTGCTATTTTTTTTCGTTTATCCATAGGAAGAATTATTAAACTTCAATAAAAGTTGGAATTTTAAAGAAATTGTATTTATTTCTAACTTAATCTAATGATTTAACAATCGACTTTTTTAGTTCGAGATCACTTTATAGGTATATTGCCACAGGAAAATGACTTTTTTACGTGGTTTAACTTCTTTATATATTCAAGTCAATTGCAGTTCCTGATATTACTGTGAAATATTTCAGTTACTTCCAATGTCATTCAAGATCATTTTTCAATGTGAAGTTATGAAAGGTGAAGAATTCAGTCCATACAATAATATTTTTATATCGACTATAAAAACATGAAATAGATACTAACAGAATTATCTACACACTTATGCTTCAGAAACATGCCACCGCGTGTTAAAGGGCAATGTTTTAATATATTAGGAGCTGATAACCTATAAAGGGTGAAACTTTTACAATGTAAAATATTTCGAGCGAAGAAACATGAGGCCAGAAGAAGAACTTTTTTCCACTCAACAATTTTTCCACTGAATAAACAGATAAAAATCGAAAAGATCAAGAGACCCAAGTGAGAACTCTGAGGTCAAAAATGTGGCATTGAATGAAGTAATATAAGAAAAACCGTTAACTACTACAACTTGAGTTCTGTTCTCCAAATATGATCTGAATGTCGAAAACCTTGCTGAAATCGCTTTTCAGTATACAATCATTTGTGGAATGCTTATAGATATAATCCAATTTTCTTCTCATAACCAAAACGTAAATCAATTTTCCATCTCATTTGTAATTTCACCTGAAATGTATTATACAAATGTTTTTAAGTGGCCGAAAAATGTTATGTCAAGTTGCTTCATTCGGTGAGTACAGTGAGTAGGAAAGCACATGAGTATGATGTTATTTTCTCAACAAAATATTATAGCCTCTAATGTGGTATTACTCTCATGTCCATCTAGTAAAAGTAAAGCTTTATTTTCACGAGTAAAATTGATATGGTTATTGAAATGTTTCAACCGTTGAACAAAAAGCTCTGAGTTCATCCACACAAACTCTTGAAACAAACCCAAGCGCCGGGAGAGGCTTTATGAAAAAATTTGCTTTTTCTGTTTTTTTCTTGCGAATATCAAGGCAGGTGGAATTAAGTTTCCAGTAGCACTCATACAGTACACAACTGTAACATGTAACTCTTCTGCACTGGTCTATGATCCTACTTGTTTAGGTCCTGTTGAGGCTGAAATTCTTGGGGTTTTTGGACAGTAGACAGTCCACTTTCATTCATGTTATAAATTTTTTCACATTTATTGATTCCTGTCGAAGTACGGAATTCAAAATTTCAAAAAATTTGGTAACTTGAGGCTTGTTGAAAGCTCGAGCTCTGGCTGCAGTAGTAGTTTCTGGTTGCCTCTGCTGATATCTCAGAATTCCTTTAACGGAATCCTCCCAGCCATTCCTTACCGGCTATTTTTTTCTCGATTGAATCGATGATCGATTCGGTTTTTCTCTGCGAATGAATAAGCTTATTTTCTGTCTTCTACAGAAGTTAATCCAAAAGTCTCAGCAGCTCTTCGTCTGAGCGTGGCTTGAGGAACATTGTAGAGCCTGGAAGCTCTCAGCCATCCCATCCTTTTTCTCGTGCATCTCTAATGGCTTGCTGCATTGCTATTTCATCCCAAGACTGACTAGTTGTCTTTCTGACGTATCTGCCCACCATGCTGACTTCTGAAAGGAATTCCAAAAATGATTATGTGTGCGGTGTATAAATGACATACTGTGTCATTTTATCGACCATCGAGTTATGTCGTTTTAAACGCACGGTTGAAGTTTTAGTTTTTGGATATTTTTGACATTTTTGAAGTCATTAGGTACATGAACTCACCAGTGTTTGAGGCACGAATATCAGACTTAAAGAAAATCACCACCGAAGAAATAACTATGGAAAATATTGCGACTAACACAGCGATGAAGATCCACGCTCACAAGTTTTAGAGCGATTGAAACATAACCTCTGATGAAAATCATTGAATGAACAGATCTCCATTCTTACCTTGAAATCGAAGAAATCATATTGGCTACTGTTTTCATCTATCTATTCATAGATGCCGTATCTAGTACTCTACTTAATTAAAGTATGTCATTTTATCAACTGTGTCATTTGAGGACACCCTTCCCTTCCTACCTTTTAATTTTTTTCTATATCTAAACAAATGAGAAAAAGAACGATATTCAGACATAAGTGAATAGTCAGAGTTTTATAAACGGTATTTCAAGTTCAACTTGCAAAGCTTCAATTGAAAGTCTGATAACTGAAATTATAAAATGATTGTATATTCCCTTTCCAGGTAAAAAATTCTTTAGTCCTATTTCTCGCGGTTACACAGGAATGAAAATAAATCAAATAATATCGTTCTGTAAATTTGAAAATTAATTCAATGAAATTTTCTCGACAAAAATCCAACTCAATCCCGAATAACCATACAGGGTGTCTATTTTTTAAGTTGACAAACTTCCTGGTTTCACTATAGAAAAGATTTGCAATAAAAAATGTCATATAATACATGGTCGAAATGTTGACGGTTACTTTTCAATTCAACATTTCATGGATTCACGAAAATTTACAAGTTTTTTTTCCTAAATTATCAATTTTGACCACATTTTCGGAAAGGGCAATAAATTTGCTACTGAATGAGAGAGACTATGTGCAGAAAACTCTCTTATTGCAGGCGTGGTAAGGAGATGAATATCAATTCAATTCAATTTTTTTTATCGCAATATATTCATTGAATAGATCTTGACACAACGAATTTTATGTGCTGGGCATCCATTCATTTGAAACAAGACATTTTATGGGTTAGACAGGTGCATTTCATCGAATATGTCTTCCAAGTTGTGATCGATAAGTATAACTGATCCGAAAAGTTCTCCTCTCATGACTACCAACCTCATGTAACTCATGTTGGAAATGAGGAACAATAGGTGCATGAGGTTTTTTCTCTTGCCATACATGGTTGTTTCATAAATCATTCCGTGAAAGTGGCCACATCAGTCCCAATATCCTATGGCCTCCACCCTCCTGGTACCAACTACATAATGTAAGTCTGGTCTCAGATAATAGATGATTTGATGATTTCCATAAAATTACACTAAGATTCAATCACGAAGAGCTTAAAAGTAGAGCAAATTAAGGTTCGGAATTTTTAAACTTTGTCGTTGTTATCATGTTAGGCATTAAAGCAGAGAATGAGCATCTAGTAAAAAAATTATATGTCATTCAAAAGTACACTGAATAAGGTATTCTTTTCTGGAGAGAAAGTGTGCAAAATTATTAATATTTCATCGAAAAACAATAGGACAAATAGGAATGATAACTTCATAATCGTGATATTCATCTCGTTACCACGCCTGCATTGAGAGTGTTATCTGCACACAGACTCTCTCATCTTGTAGCAAGTTTATTGCTATTTCCGAATATATCGTCAAATTTGATGGGACTATAAGAAAAAACTGAATAGTGATCCTTTTAGAGAGAAAACTTGATATTTTCAATAAAATCAAAAAATGTTGAATTGAAAATAAACCGTCAACATTTCTACCACGTGTTATATGACATTTTTTTTAAATCGCTTGTTTAATGACCTCTCGAAGTTTGTCTACTTAAAAAGTAGACACTCTCTATAATTATTGAACTCAGTGGTAGAGTCCAGTTCGAACACAATTATTATTGTTTATCTACGAGTACTATATTATAATCTAGCCATTTTAAGTCTGTGGGCTAGGGCAAAATGATATCCATTAATCACAAGTGATTAATGAGATATAATTCACTGCAGTCAGATGCTTCATAGATTTAGCTTTGAAATATTATTCTTTATCCACTCCTACTAACTAATTTCTATGTGTAATATAGCTAAAACACAACCGTAGACATGTCTATGAACCGAAAAGCGAGTGTTATAATAACACCCGCCCATAACACCCGCTAATAAAAATCTAGGAAAAATGAAATTGCTTACAAAAAAATGAATTAAAAGTAGGATCGATCCGGAAATCTATTTCAGCCATCAAGATAACGTTCTAGCGATTCATTACAGATTTATTTTTCGAAAACGTAAATTTTTGAAGTTGCGAAAGTAATTGATTTGATTAGTTAGATACTCTGATTTGATTTCCGACTACAGAGTACAGAGGTTTGACGGTTGGATGAAATGTTGTCAACACTTTTGACAACTGTTCAAAATTTTTTAAATGCAGATTAATTCGAATTTTACTGAAGAAGTCGTGGATAAAGTATAGTATTCAATTCGCGGTAATGCTCAAAACACACTTGATGAATTACACCACTCGCCTGACGGCTCGTGGTGCAAAATTCATCTGCGTGTGTTTTGACCTTCATTACCGCTCATCGAATAATATACTATTAAATTGGTATTTCTTCAGTATTCTGAAGTACTCTAACTAACAAATATGGTTATACCTTATCAATCGAGGGCCAAATCTACTTTTATTTTATCAATTAAAGCATTTCTTATCACTAAATATACAATGACCAGTTCTCCACTAATTTCTCATGTGTCAATTTGACTTTTTTCACGCTTGTCATAGAATGCTCTTGTCGCGGGCGCCTTATGTTGAAATCTTCAAGAAATGTTTTCAGTAGTCGTGGATAAATATAAAATGCTACTCGCATATAATGGCTATTTTCTGGTCGCCTGCTAGTATCTCGTTTTGAATATCGTCTGGGTATAGGGTTGCCATATGTCAGGATAAAGCAGAACATAGTCAACATTTTTGATTGCGTGTCAGGCCAAAACATTAGGTGCCTGGCATGTCCGTATTTTGTTAGGCTTTTTACATTTCGAGATTGCAGTGTGTTGGCAATCCTGATCAACACCTTACGATTACCTTAAGGTAAACTGACAGTGTAAGACAGAATGACTCTCATTCAACAGAACGTAACCGTATTCCTTCTGCAAATCGATAAAACAGATAAGTTCCGAGGCTTTCAGTCTGACTGTTGTTGTCGCAGATTTCCAGAAGTTCATTATCATGAAATATGTGTTTCGGAGGAATATATTACAGGGCGCCAGTCCTAACTGGTCCAGAGAGTGTCAGATTGTGTTATCATGGAAGAGAACTGTCAGTCAGAGGAAAAATTATTCAGAAATTTCACGAAAATGTTTATTCTTGAATACGAATCCGTCGTGAAAGAGTTATAGTTAATATACCATACGCGTGGCTAATTGCTTACATTAATAATATAATTCAAATCTGAAATATCAAAAGCAGAAGTTTGTTTGGAAAACTGATGAATTGATTGATAAATTGATGAAAACATGGAAAAACTGGAGGTTAGTATGGAAAGGAATATAGCAGGAATGGAAGAAAATGAAGGAAGATTCGAAAGAATGGAAACCAATTATGATTATTGCAGAAAATGCATGGAATTTGATGGTTATAAAATTTATTTTTATTTGTGAAATTGTATTCCGATGTTCACAAAGTGCAAACAATTTTTAGGGGGATTGATATGGCTCTAAATAAACTTCAGTGTAGTGTGATCAATTTAGATCATGGAAATAAGAATTTTTAAATTGCTTGGCTGATCTTGTAGGCTGGAATGAAAATAGATTGTGTTACCATGGAAGAGAACTGTCAGTAAAAAAAATATATTGAAGAAATGTCGCGAAAATAGTTATTCTTGAGTATGAATCGATCCTGAAAGAGTTATAATTAATAATACCTACTATATCAATTTTGCACCCAACGCGTTGTTAGTTGCTTACATTAATAATATAATTCAAATCTGAAAAAAAGCAGAAGTATGTCTGAAGAATGATGAACTGATTTATAAATTGATAAAAACTATTGAAGGACTGTAGTTAAGAATAGAAAAGAATATAGAAAGAATGGAAGAAAATGAAGAAAGATTTGAAATAATGGAAACCAATAATGATTATTGCAGAAAATAGATAGAATTTCGATGGATATAAAATTTATTTCCATTTGTAAATTTTTTTCGGAATTTCACATAGTGTTAACAATGTTTAGGAGGATCGATATGATTCTAAATAAACCATTAGTGTAGTGTGATCAATTTAGATTATAGGAATAAGAATTTTTAAATGGGTGGCTGATCTTAGTAGGCTGGAATGAAATAGATTGTGTTTACCATGGACGAGAACTGTCAGTCAGAAGAAAAAATTTTTAAAGAAATGTCGCGAAAATAGTTATTCTTGAAAATGAATCCGTCCTGAAAAAGTATATTAGAATAATTAATATATCATATCAATTTGGCACCCAACGCATGGTTAATTGCTTACAATAATAATATAATTCAAATCTGAAAAATAAGAAGCAGAAGTATGTTTGGAAAACTGATGAATTGGTTGATTAATTGATGAAAACTATGGAAGGACTGGAGGTATTAATGAAAAAAAATTAGAAAGAATGTAAGAAAATGAAGTAAGATTCGAAAGAATGGAAACCAAAAATGATTTATGCAGAAAATAGATGGAATTTCGATAGATAAAAAATTTATTTCCATTTGTTAAATTGTATTCAAAATTTCACGAAGTGTGAACGATTTTCAGAGGAATTGATATGGTTCTTAATAGACCATCTGTGTAGTTTGATCAATTTAGATAAAAGAAGTTAGAATTTCTAAATAGGTGGGCTGATCTTAGCAGCCTGAAATGAAAATATATTGTGGTACCACGAAAGAGAACTGTCAGTCAGAAGAAACATTATTGAAGAAATGTCACGAAAATAGTTATTCTTGAATATGAATCGACCCTGAAGGAGTTACAATTATTATACCATAACAATAGTTATATTGAGGTCGCTGGTGGAAATTTTTCGTAATTTTAAGGTACCTTTTACATTGATTCTTATGGATAATTCAAGGGGATGAGGAAAAAATTCGTTAAATCGAGGAAATCGTTATATGGAGGTTCCCTATATTAAGGTTGCACTGTTTTTGAAATTCTTCAGTGAGATGATGAGCTTCAATGTTTATTTAACTGTGTGGGTGGAGGAAATACGGGACATGATAGATAAAATACAGGCCAATGTAGAAAAATGAAAAAAAGCATAGTTCAATACTTTCAGCCCCTCAGAGCGCTGAAAGTGACTACTTTTTCATACTAAGTTTTATTCTTGTAGAATTTCAAACCACGAACGATACCCCATTTGAGTGTCTATACTGTCGCTGAATTGAGGTGATCATGGCAGAATTAACTTAAAGTTGATATTCTAAAAAGTCCAATACGAGTTTGAATCGTGGTTTAGATAGGTATGGCATATACCTAGAGCCGTTTTTTGGCATTCCTCCGTTTCAAAATTATTGCACATGTTTTAAAATCTTTGCATTTTAGCGTTGAAACCTTGACGTCATAGCTTGAATGTTTTAAAAAGCTTGGATCTGTTTGAAACATCGATTTCAGGTCGATTCAGATTCAAACTGTCAGTAATCTCGAATGACGGACGCGTAAACAAATAGTTACTTCATTTTTTTCGGTTCTTGGTGGAAGATGGAGAACAATAACATTGTTAGTAGTCTTCAAACAATGATAATAGTGATTTGTTCGATGTTAAAATCGATTATATCGTTCCAAGGGTGATGCAGAGACTGCAGGACAATTTAAAGAAATCATGAGATGAAGACATGCATCTTTATTATTGAGCCTGAACAGATTGAAGAAATAGCTCTTCAGATATTGCGGCAACCAATATTCATAATAATCCGGTGAATCTGAATGTTTATAATTTAATAATTTTTGTAGATCCTGCTTGTGATGCAAATCGTTGCTTAGAGCTGATGTCTAAGTGATGTGGAGAAATTAGTATTTCAATGGTACAACGCTAATGAGGTTAGCAGATGAGAGGCGTTTGTCCAGGACAACCATATTTCCTGGGTTTAAATTTTCCATTGCTTGTACACTCTCTGGATATACTGAGATGACCTCGTATGGAGCCTACTTATCATAAAATGGAGAGATGGTAAGGTATGTAATAAACTGCAGAGCTCTTGAAGGACGTGTTCTTATTGCTCCTGTGATACCTAGACACGCAATCTCTGCACCTAGTCGAAGATTAATTTGGTAATGCATTGCCTTGTCTTGTCATACCTATACCAAGCAAAATGAAATGTCTCTTTCATTTTGACATTGTTTTGAAGTATTTTTGGGATATCCAATCATCTAGATAAGATTCTTGATTTTGGCAAATTTTTTGACGTTCTTTGCAAAACTTTTTTTAACCATCAAATCGAAAAGCCTTATTGAAATATGTATTGAATAGTACCAAAAACTGTATCGACAGGGAGAAAACGTATAACTTTTACTTCGTGCAAAATATCTGTATTGAAGACTATGATTTTCGAAAGATGATGCTTCTATGTTATCAAAAAACGAAAATAGCTGCTGAATTATTTTTTGCCTAAAAGTCTGTCCGCCTCTGAGCCAGACTCCAGTGGCATCCACCGAAAATGTTTCTCTAAATAAAGTGTTTTACTGAAATTATTATAATTTCGCTATAAGGAGAACATACCTGTCATCGAAATTGACGAATATCAAAATAGACTGTAGACAGTAGAACAGGAGTTGGGACCTGGGTCTGAAAATAAGGATACACAATAAAGTCAGGCACTTTTTGAACGATCTGATCAAAAACGAGTCTGTTGTAGGTATATTTGAGGAATCGGTCATTCCTTGAGGAAAGTGGGCTCTCATCTTTCGTCGCAACTCATGAAAATGCTGGAGAGCCCTGAGAGTTGGCATTGAAATTTCATGGCCGAATAGGTGTATCTCGTTTGGTATCGTCATTCCTGAAGAAAATCGCAAAAATCGTTCTTGTCACCGAGAATGTAGGAAAAAACAATTCTGTATAAAAGTTAGTTTTTACATTTGTCACATCTTGGCAGAATCTGAAAAACTTTGAATGTTGACATATAGAATTTCAAGATTCTAGGTTTGAATCTACATTATACTTAGGCATGTCCACTAGAATTGATGAAAGTCATTTTCATTTTCGGAAATGCGTAGAGAAAATATCACTCTTGACAGCTATGAGGTCTCATATATTGACACAAAAGGCTTTCGTTTTAGTTTTTTTGTGAAACCAAAAAGTTCTTGAGAAATAATATCATTCCCAGAAATATCATAATTCATGATGAAATTTGGCTTATATCCTTTATATTTTTCTCGTGATGAAAACTATGAAGCTGGCATTCAGGTTTTCGGTATGTGAATTATTTTTGGAAATTACCATTTTGGGGAGTCTGAATGTTGGCATATAGAGTTTCAATATTCAATGTATGTATCTAAATTATGAGCAGGAATTTCCATTAAAATTGATGGAATTTTGTTTTGTTTTCGGAAATGTGCAATGCTGGCTACAGACATCAAACAGAGCTCAAGACATGTTAGTAGGTACATGCATGTGAAATTCCCATATTCACGAGTATGTCGTCGAACATGTCGTAAGCTTTGTTCGATGGTCTGTAGCCGCCTGAAAGAAAACATCAATCTTCAAAGCATATGAAACCTCAAACATATGTTGTCACCAGGTGAAAAAAATTACGAAAATGCTTGAAATTCGGAAATTATAATTTCTGAACTGAGTTTTTATTGTATCTCGTTATTTCCAAAAAAAGGTCTGTTCATTTAAGCCAATAATTATTGACTCTGAATGGAATTGTTGATCGACTGATTTTTTTTGTGACACCCATATAAGTTGTGAATCCTTCCAAGGTTATTCAAAGGTCAACTGATCTTATTGAAAATTTATCATTGAGGTTGATGTGAATCTGGATTGTTGAAAAATCAATCGATCTATTGTGTTCAGAGTGCAGAAAAGAATTCAAATGTGACAACTTAATTGGAACATTCAGGAAGTTACAGAAAATTTCGTGAGCATGAAAGAATTTGAGGAATAGGAAAATATGATCAGAAGAACCCATAATACTAACAAATATAAACATGCAAAATGTACTAACAACATAAAAGCTTGAAAGTCACTAGAAAAAACACTGGCAAGGACATAAATCATTGCAATTCCAGATATAACAGCATAATTCACCTTCTACGGTATCGCGACGGTGTTTCACGGCGATCAGAATCATTTACATATTATATATATTTATGTAATGATTAAGGTTAAGTGAAGTTAATTCTTTTAATTGCAATGTGAAACAAACATTCTCAATCCTAATTGGAATCAATTGATTACAATATCCAACTTCATTTGTGTTTCATTCAGTTTGGTAGTCATCAGATCCGAAATTTTCTTGAATTTTCTGAATGAATTTGTTCAACAATTCCAAAATTGAACAAGACCTTTTTCTTGGAAATAACGAGATACAATAAGTTCAGAAATTGCAATTTCCGAATTTCAAGCCTTCTCGGATTTTTTTCAACTGATGACAACATATGTATGAGGTTTCATATGCTTTGAAGATTGATGTTTTCTCTCAGACGGTTACAGACCATCGAACAAAGCTCAAGACATGTTCGACGACATGCTCGTGAATATGGAAATTTCACCATGCATGTACGAACTAACATGTCTTGAGCCCTGTTTGATTTTCTGTAGCCAGCATTGCACATTTCGGAAAACAAAAAAAATTCCATCAATTTTAATGGAAATCCCAGCGCATAATTTAGATACATACATTGAATATTGATACTCTATATGCCAACATTCAAGATCCCCATGATGGTATTTTCCGAAAATATTTCACATCCCGAAACCCTAAATGTCAGATTTCATAGTTTCATCACGAGATAAATATAAAGGATGATAGCTAAATTTCATCATGAAATTATGATATTTCTGAGAATGATATTATTTCTCAAGATCTTTAGGTTTACAAAATGAACTAAAACGAAAAGCCTTTTGTGTCAATATATGAGACCTCATAGCTTTCAAAAGTGATATTTTCTCTACGCATTTCCGAAAATGAAAATGACTTTCATCAATTCTAGTGGACATGCCTAAGTAAAATGTATATTCAAACCTTGAATCTTGAAATTCTTTATGTCAACATTCAAAGCTCTTCAGATTGTGCCGAGATGTGACGAAATGTGAAACCCAACTTTCTACAGAAATAGTTCTTCCAGAACATTCTCGACAACAAGAACGATCTTCGCCACATTTCCTTTAGAAACGACTTTACGGAATAGAGATATACAAATTTGGTCATGGTATTTTCTATGTCAACTATCGCGCTTAAAATCATTTTCACGAGTTGTGACGAATTAGACCTCATTCTCCTTAGAGAATTATATTGTCCTTAATATACCCACAACGATCATTTTGTGGATCATTCTTTCAGTCCAATGTCTGAACTCCTCGTCTCCTGATATTGCAGTCTATTTTTATCTTCGTCAATTTCGATTTATGAACCTATGATAGCAATGTGCTCTTCGGGTTTGTTCATTTTGATGTTTGGAAATTTCGGTGAATGTATTGTTGGAATTTACTTTTCAAGCGAAATTATAACAGTTTTTTTTTCATTCGGTTACGGTCAGATGTACCTCAAGAGAATTTGCGTAGAATAATTTATTTAGGGATAATTTTTAAACTTTCGATGGTTGCGGCCACTGCGACCCTTCCGACTGATGCGGTAATGCGAGCAGTCATATGGATACCGCTTTAATGGATTTACACATATCTCCTTTCAAAGCCTGTGACCGCGACTAATGCAACTTTAGCCATAATATTGGTCTCTTTGCCACATCGACAGAATGGTCGCAGTGACCGCTACCATCGAAAGTCTACCTTTGCTAGTCAACCTCCTATCGCTACTAGAGTCCCACTTCAACACACTCTCACATATTGGCCGAAAGCAAATCAGACGCGAAGTTCACATTGGAGAAGAAAACAGCACTCCTGTCTACAAGCTTGAATATATTAGGTGTTAATACGCAAAATTTCAATTCGACTGCAAATGAAAAAGCACACAATTCCGAAGATTTTACAAGTTTGTCTGAAGAAGGTGTCTGATATAGGCACCGAAACGTAACATTATCTTTTTCATTAATTTCTTTTCTCAATTTTACTGTTAGGCAACAATTTTTTCAGATCAATTTGCTCCTGACAAATAAGAGCAAAGATTTTCGCAGGAGCACTTCATCTTAAATAAAATTTTTTTAATTATTTCTGTTTCAGAGAATGGGAGTGAAAACCCAAAGAGTTTCTTCAGAAATGCAGATTCCTCCCAGATTATATTTCAATCGATACAACATTTCAATATTTTGGGAACTAATACTATAGATTCCATTTCAGGAGAGTATGGAGTTGAGGAACCTCTTATCTATCGCTGCGACCTCTCTATCGTGCATGCGGCAAAGTAAGCATCTATCTCTCTTTACTAATCCAATAAACACATTCTGATCGCGCGCGGATATAAACGACAATGAACAACTGTCCTAAAAAGAAGGAGGGCTAAAGTACTCACTTCATCAAGAATTTAACGTCAACAACTGCTGACACAACCAAATTCGTCAAGTTTTAGGATGAACACCAGCAACTTTCGCCTCATGTGAAGATTATCACCCAGCAAACTACAAAAGGTTGTCAGGTTTACGAACAACTTATAAAAACAGAGCATCAAACTAATCGATGAAATGCTAGGGAACAACCACTCCCGAACCTACCCACAGACCAACCCCAAAGTACATTCAGAAAACCGGATCTATTTTACGCAGAAGAACAAAGAATCCATCAGAGACAACAAGAATTACCCACTCAAAGTCAAAATCCAAACTCTTTAGAAACAACCATGTCCACCTACCTATAAGACCTCAAATCCATGATGGCACAACTGATAGATCAGAACCAGATTATACTCAATCTACTAAACTGTCAACAAATCTAATTGAAATGTTCAAGTTTATTCGTCTAGCTACATGGAAACGCAAATCAGAATCTCAATAAAATAGATGTGATGCGGAGAAGCAATATACACCCGTTCCAAAATCAAATCGGGAGTCCCGCAGATAAATAAATTGGGACAACTTCTATATAATATCTGCACTTCAGACATACCGAAAAAGGAGGACACCACAATAGCATCTTCTGCAGACGTTATAGCTCTACTTGCATATCACGAAAACGGCGATACAGCAAATCAGCAACACCTAAATGACCTTAGACATTAGTATCGAAAATGGCGACTCAACATCAATAAGAATTAATCAGTACAAGTAACCTTCACAACAAAAAAATCACACGATCCTATGTCAAAAAATTTCGAAATGAAATAACAGTGAAAATAACTTGGAATACATTTACACCGGCGCCTAGATTTGAGACAACACATCAATGCCAAGAAAAACGAAAAAACCTCGAGACAAATGTACTGGCTCATAGGCAAGAAATCTAAATTGAACCTTCAAAATAAGTTACTCATCTATAAGAATAGCATCCAGCCCGTTTCAACATACGGCATCCAATTCTGGTGTTGCGCTTAATCATCAAATATTCAAATCATCCAAGGCTTCAATTCAAAATATTACGTTGGTTAATGCACCTTGGTACGTTTCCAACCTCACCATACATGATGATTAGAAAGTTTCAATTGTCACCACTGAACTAGAAAACCACTCGAAAAAAATACCACCAGAAGCTAGAAGGACACGCAAATCAACTGATCGATTAACTGACAGAAAATCCATTCAACTCTCGAAGGTTGAAACGGACCTGGCCAAACGATTTGATTTAATTATCATTGATGAAGTATTAATGTAATACTTTCTCATTGTCTTACAATCAAAATATTATTTCTTAATACTTTATGAAAAGTATATTGTTAATCTCAATAAAGGCTAAAAAAATTATAGGATATATTCGATTTATTTCGAGTGATTTGTAACTCGTTGAATGAACGACCTACTGGATAACGAAGTTTGTCATCTTATCGTTGGGATGGGCTTAATCGAGCAGTGTGGTAGGAAACCTGCAGTGCTCGCATCGAGTATTACGCGCAGCCTGATGCATTTACTGAATGCGTCTGACTATCCGTGTGAGTCCATTTGAGAAATAAAACCATATTTTATTTGTTGTAAATCTGCCCAGTATAGCACTGTCCAACTGCATGGCAAAATACTCTCTCTAATGAATTAAATGTCGAACGCTTCCAATGTGAATGAATTTCCAAACCTGTATAGTAGGATAAAATATGGTTATAAAATAATAAAAAGAATCATTGAGAACGCAACTGAACTGCATTATTAACAGGTAATAGTGAGATCGCAGTCCTAGAGGAATTAAAAGATCTGATCCTTTATCTGATGAGTACATGGACTAATTATTGTCAAGTTAGAAATAGCAAGTAGTATAAGATCTTCCTCTGACCTCCAAGTGTCAGGAAAATGAAGTGACAATCTCATTGAACTGGGCTTTCCCTTTTCGGTAGGTCTTGACATGAATCAACTGAGTTTCGACTCTATTGTTTAGACAAAGGGGACCATTTACCCTGGTTATGTTGATCTTACAGTGGCTTCACCGTGCGGCACCCAAAGGATGTGCAAAAGGTCCTGGGGTCTTCCTTATATCTACAAACCAATCATCTCGATCCCCAGGAAATCATAACCATCACTTATTTTTATGGAGGGTGTTATTGGCTGAACAAATCGATTTAAGTAATTCACTGTATTTTGGCTCTTTAAGAAGAAGATCAATGGAATGACCGTGCGGAATGGAGGACTAGGTATCGGAAGACGTCGGAGAACGTTTTGAAAGCCGATAAATATATATATAAGAATTAAATTCTATATTCAAAGGAACTAGAGGTACATTTTTCCATTCTTAATTTAGATGCAAAATATCTAGTATTCTGATTTTCGATTTACAACTTCTATAACATCTCACCTTAATAAAGACTATTTATCTTTTAATATTTTTCCTTCCTTATATTCAATTATTATAACTCGGTAATTATTAATGTATAGTGATATGGTATCGCGTAATCTTATTTAATTATTTGAAATTTCTATTGGTATGAAATTACACGACCCAAACAATTCTGAGCTAATTTGTATTGATTTATACGACTTTTTTCAGGGTGGATTCTAGAGAGAAAACATTTTCGTGACATTACCCTATTTTATTATTTTTCTAACTGACAATACACTTCC